>PVKV010002549.1:0-165508 GCA_004027835.1 Alouatta palliata
CTAGGCTGGGGACAGTCAGGGGGGCATTCTCAGAGGGAGGGACACTTACCTGTGCTTCAAGATGAGTAGAACTTGGCCAAGTGAAGAAGGTAGGGAAAAGCATTCCAGGTAGAAGGAACAACATATGCAAAGGCATAGAAGGGGCTGAGAGTTCAAGAGATGAGGCTGAAGAAGGGAGCCAGGGACGTTTGGGAAGCTTTTTATCATCCCTGGCTTCAGTTTTCTCATATACAAAATGTGATGAGCAATGCTTATTTGTTTATGAAATTAAATGAGGTAATGATGTATGTTTAAACACCTGATGTAGTTAGCTTCAATTCCCTTTCCAAATCTGTCTGCAGATGCTGAAGAGCCAGGCTTTGATTTTAAATGAGATGAGGACTAAGAGGCACTGAAGGGCCTGGCCGCCCGCTTTCACGGTGCGGGTTTCCTCCAGCTGCTCTTGTGCGGGCCGCTTTATTGCTCCTTTGAATGGAGCACTGAATGTCTGCATGCCGTCCGGGTTACGTCCTTCAGGATCAGCGAAGCACATCATTGTGTTTTCTTAATGGCTCGATGCTAACAGCAACTCGTGGCCTGTTGAGGTGTCCTCTGGGACAGTTTTTCATCTGCCTATGGCCATGCTTCTGTCTGACACTCTGCCAACATGCCCCGTCATTTGCTGCCGAAAGGTGGCCACCTCCCACATGCCAGCCGCAGTAGCTTAGCTTTCCATGGAGTTTGGAGACATTTACTATTCAGCGACCAAAGATCAGGATGAGCTGAGGAGCCGTGGTGGCCACCATCAATATCTTTATGATGCATAAATTGGATCCTGCCTTTTCTCCGTACAAAGTTGCTCAATGGTGCTGGGTGTGGTGGCTCATGCCTGTGATCCCAGCACTTTGGGAGGCAGAGGCGGGTGGATCATTCAAGATCAGGAGTTTGAGACCAGCCTGGCCAACCTGGTGAAACCCTGTCTCTACTAAAAATGCAAACATCAGTCGGGCAGTGTGGCATGTGCCTGTAGTCCCAGCTACTAGGGAGGCTGGGGCAGAAGAATTTCTTGAACCCGGGAGGTGGAGGTTGCAGTGAGCTGAGATTGTGCCACTGCACTCTAGTCTGGGTGACAGGGTGAGACCCTGTTTCAAAAAAACCAACTCCTCCCCCCAAAAAAACCCCAAAAACAAAGCTTCTCAATGGCTTTCTGTTGTAGCTTGATGAGCCCTTACAAACCGAAATCATATCTTCTTAGGTTTCTGCTGAAAGCCTTCCAGTGCCTGCCCCTGGTGAGCAGATAGCATTCAACTCCTTTGTCCCACAAGTCCTCATGTGAGCTCGCCCCTGCCTGTGCTTCCAGCCTCTGTTCCAGGAACCAGGCTTCATGCTGGGGATATGGTGATGAGCAAAGTCAGGGTCAGTCCCCCTCATGACTCTGTTCCAGCCACCCTGGCCTTCTTGCTATTTCTCAGACCCACCGTGTTCTTTTGTGCTTGAGGGACTTTGCACATGCTGTTCCCTTTGCCTGGAGTGTTCTTGCCTTCATTCTTCACATGGCTGGCTCCTGCTCAGCCTCTGACCTCAGCTTCATCCTCATCTTCCCAGAGTCTGACTTACTCATCTGTGCAGTTGCCTCCCTTTTTCTCTGAGCCTCTGAGTATTTTAATTTTTTTATTACATTTTTTCAAGAAGAAGTCTCACTCTGTCACCCAGGCTGGAGTGCAGTGGCACGATCTTAGCTCACTGCAACCTCCGTCCCCCAGGTTCAAGTGATTCTCCTGCCACAGCCTCCTGAGTAGCTGGGATTACAGGTGCTGGCCACCGTGCCTGACTAATTTTTGTATTTTTAGTAGAGACGGGGTTTCACCATCTTGGCCAGGCTGGTCTTGAACTCCTGACCTCGTGATCCACCCACCTTGGCCTCCCAAAGTACGGGTATTATAGGCTTGAGGCACTTTGCCCAGCCCTTATTTTTATTTTTAATCAATTAATTAATTATTTATTTGAGACATAGTCTTGCTCTGTCACCCAGGCTGGAGTACAGTGGTGTGATCTCAGCTCACTGCAACCTCCACTTCCTGGGTTCAAGCGATTCTCCTGTCTCAGCCTCCTGAGTAGCTGGGATTACAGGCACATACCACCATACCCAGCTAATTTTTGTATTTTTAGTAGAGACAGGGTTTCACCATATTGGCCAGGATGGTCTCAATCTCCTGACCTCGTGATCTGCCTGCCTCAGCCTCCCAAAGTGCCAGCATGTGTGAGCTACCATGCCCGTCCGCCTCTGAGTATTTTTCTTTGTGGCATCATGTATCTGTGAAATTACTTGGTTGTTCCCCCTTCAGTATAATAAACTTTAAGAAGCAATAGGTCGTGCTTATTTTGTTTACCATTGTGTCCCCAGCCCTAGCATGGTGTCTGATCTATGGTAGGTGCTCAGTAAAAAGTTGTTGAAAGAATGAACGAATGAATGAGGCAGATCATATTTCCCAGTGGCCACTGTAACATAGCCCGGGCTGTGTTTCTAAGAATAATCCACTCACCCTCTCTGGGCCTCACTTATCCTGTTTATATGTTGTTGCCAGGAGGACTAAGCACATACATGTGAGGGACACAGTGTTTGGGGCCTGCAAGGGTTAATCAGTGCAAATTCTAGAATTCTTATTGTAGAAACATGCCAGGCCCATCTCCGGCTGAGCCCAAGGAGGAACACTGAGATATGACTCCAGAGAGGTGATGGTGGAAATCCTTTGTCCTCATGGCTTTTAATCAGTGCTTGACTGTTTGGGGCACAGGCTGGCAGAGGCAGCCCCTGTTTTGTCCCCTTCTGCATGGGAATGATGACCTTGCCTTTGTGAGGAGGGACGCGTCACTCGCAGTTGCTTGGGCTGGGGTAACTGGGGCACAGTTGGCCTGGCCTTCGGAGATAATGAAACCTCTCTCCAGCCCGTGGGAATGTTTCTGTTGAGCAAGCAGGACGTTTTGGTGGCTTCTTTCCTAAAGTTATCACTCCTCCTCTTTTTTTTTTTTTTTTTTTTTTTTTAATTAAACTGTAAATAATGAACACTACGTTACCTGCCAAAAGTTTAGGAAATGAGGGGAAATCACCTGCTATTATCCCATGGTGCAGATTCCGGGGCAGTGTTTGACACTTTGCCTTCTTAATACTCAAGGCTTGCAACCTGCCCTGCCCTACCGTGGTCCACGGGAAGCCCCTTGCCCATCGCTTTCTTTCTGCCTATTCCAGATGTTTATTGTTTACGCCCTTCTCTCCTTCCTCCTCTATCCCCTTCACTAGAATATCGGCTTTGCAAATACAGGGATCTCTGTTGTTTGCTCACGGGTGGAGCCTTCAGAGTGACTCTGACTGCCAGGCTCTGGTTTTAGTGTTTCTCACCCACCTGGAAAACTCCTACACACACATCACATCTTTTTTTTTTCTTCTTTTTTGAGATGAAGTCTTGCTCTGTTGCCCAGACTGGAGTGCAGTGGCTTGATCTTGGCTCACTGCAACCTCTGCCTCCCGGGTTCAAGTGATTCTCCTGCCTCAGCCTCCCGAGTAGCTGGGATTAGAGGCACGTGCCACTGCACCTGCCTAATTTTTTGTATTTTTAGTAGAAATGAGGTTTCACCATGTTGGCCAGGCTGGTCTTGAACTCCTGACCTCAGGTAATCCACCTGCTTCGGCCTCCCAAAGTGCTAGGATTACAGGCATGAGCCACCGCACCCGGCCTTTTTTTTTTTTCTTTTAAAGATAGAGTCTTGCTCTATTGCCCAGGCTGGAGTGCAATGGCACAAACATGGCTCACTACAGCCTCACCTCCTGGGCTCGAGCAATCCTCCTGCCTCAGCCTCCTGAGTAGCTGGGACTACAGGCACATGCCACCACACCTGACTAATGTTTTAATTTTTTCAAGAGGGGTCTCACCATGTTGCCCAGGCTGATCTACAACTCCTGGGCTCAAGCGATCCTCCCACCTCGGCCTCCCAAGTAGCTGGGACTACAGGCATGTGCCACCATGCCCGGCTAAACACACACGTCTTTGAAGTTTCTGCTCCAGCGCCACCCCCTCCAGGAGGACTTCACAGCTGCCCTCCCCTATGCTACCGCCCCTCCCATCCGACATCTGTGACATGGTGGCCTTGCTGGGGCTGGGCTGCCCAATGTCCCCAGGAGACATGGGCTTCGGAGGCCGTGTCCGGGCGCTTGGACTTTGACTTCAGAGCGGTGGGAGCTGTGGAGGTGTGCTGCATTTTAGAAGAATCTTTGCAGTTGTTCTGTGGGGGGAGATATTGGCCGGGGCAAGAGTGGAGGCAGGAGAGTAGTTGGGAGGTGGTGCCTGTGGCATAGGAGGACCTGATGATGGCTTGTGGCCATGCTGTCTAATAAGGTAGCCAGTAGCCACGGGTGGCTTTTCTTTGCTTAAAATAAGGGAAAACAAAACAAAATTTTGTTCCTTCACACTAGCCGTATTTCGAGTGCTCAGTAGCCACATATGGGTATTCCCCACTGGGCAGTGCAGATGCAGGCATTTCTGTCCCTGTAGAGGGTTCTGTGGGTCTGCTCTGGCTTGGACTGTGGTGGCGGAGTGGAAATGAAGAGAAGTAAGGGTGTGGGAGGTCACAGGAGGGAAGATGTATACGGTTTGGGAATGAGTTGGGTCTGGGGTATGATGGAGAGTGCAGTATCAAGACTCAGGAAGTAAAATTTCTGGGTCAAAAAAGAGCGAGCATTTTTATGATGCCTGATTCATGGTGATCTGTCATTTTCCAGAAGGGTCATCCCCACTCACCAGCAGCATGAGAAAGTGCCCGTTGTACCCTGCCCTCCTGGCACAGCTTATTACCTTTTGAAAACCCTTCCATTGTGTATATACCTCTTACCAAATCTGCCTTCATTTAGTGTCTAGCATGTGGACCCTGAGGTCTTTGTGATCGGGGACTTATATGTATATTAATGCAGATTTCAATAAAAAGAGTTATGTTTGCCATTGTGGTACGGGCTGATGCTGTTTAAATGCCTTCGGTAATATCTTCAATCAGACGGCAAATAGAAAACAGGAAAGTTAGTAATAAAAAATGAATTAGGACGATTAGCGAAAGGTGAGCCGCTTCTGTCCTCAGGCGACAGGCAGAGTTGACGGAGCTTTGCAGGGTGTCTCCTGTCCAAACACGCGTCTGGATTATTGCAGCCTTCGGGGCTGGCCCTGGGGTCTTCTCTGCACATAGGATTTGGTTATTGCATTTGGTTTTGCAAAGGTCACGGACATCCCCTCGGAGGGGCTTTGAGGGGCTCACACCAGGACTGGGGGCTCACACCCTGGGGTGGGCTGAAGGTGGGGGGTTGTAGAGGGGTGGCTGCCCTCCCTGTCATTGCTGACTGAGGGTAGGTCAGGGTTTTCTTCCTCTCAGCAGAGACATCAGTGGGCCTTGCTCCTCTCCACACATCCTCCAGAGGCCTGGACAAATCTCATCCACCCCTTTTTCTGATACCTTCCCCCAGGGTGCTTTTGGGGAATCCTTCCTAGTTGTCTGGTGGCAGGAGCAAAGTCCCTTCAAGAAGGAAGTAGAGGCAAAGGCTTTAACTGACTAACGTAGACCCTGGGGCACCAAAGAGAAACAGAATTCCACTGACCAAGTAAGGTCACTAGAGATTAGAGCTCGAACCAGAAGGGTGAGACACTTCTACCAGGGTAATGTTGGGGATCACACTCACCTGGAGCAAAGGGGACCATGTTGACCCCCACAGGGGGTGCTCAGGTGGTCAATGTCTCCATTACCTGGCTGATTCGTAGTTGATGGTCAAGTTTGGATAATGTCTTAGCTCACTGGGGCTCATGAACAGGATACCAGAGACTGAGTGGTATTTATTTATTATTTCTCACAGTTCTGGGGGCTGGGAAGTCCAAGATCAAGGCGTAGCAGGTCTGGTGTCTGATGATGGCCCACTTCCTCATAGATAGCCCTTGTTTCACTCTGGGTCACATGGTGGAAGGGGCCAGCTAGCTCTCTGGGCTCTTGCTAATAAGGGCACCGATCCCCATAAGGAGGGCTCTGCCACCATGACATAAGCACCCCACAAAGGCCCTGCATCCTGATACCATCAGGATTTCCACATGTGAATTCTGTGGGGGAAGCAGCATCCAGACCGTAGCAGATAACACGCACATTAGCAATACGGTCGCCAAGATGGAGGGGTGGGTTTGGTCAATACCCATGTTAGTTGCTGATCCCTGCAGAGGGCTGGTGACTGCCCACCTCAAGCCAGCGCATCTGAAACTGAAGAGCACCTGAATCACGTGGGAGTCTTGTGAGAATGCAGATTCTGATTCAGTCAGTCTGGGTGGGGCCAGAGATCCTGTATTTCTAATAAAGTCTAGATGATGCCAGTCAGGGGGTCACGCTCTGAGAATCAAGGTGTTTGTGCGAGGCTGACATTCTAGAAGCAGAGGCTGAGACGAGGGTTCGTGTGCCAGAGGTTCGGTGGGGAACACTTGCAGGAGAAAGGGAGTAGGCCCTGGAGCAGGAAAATTGCCAGAAAGCGGGTCCCACCTGGAGGCTGGGGTGGTGCCTGTGCACCCTGCACACCACGTAGTCATTGGCCATGGGCTGCCCAGGATGGGGAGAGGTATGCCTCCTGTGCCACCTCCCAGCAGGTGTTCTCCCAGAGGGAGCAGCTGTGGGCGTCAGCACTCAGCCCCTGGGGAGTGGGTGCACAGCCTGAAAGGGATTCTGGGTGGAACCCGTGGTCATCCACACACAGTGTCTTTGCTTGAGGATGGCCTTGAGGAAGGTGGACTGGGAGGCAGGACTCGGGCTCTGGTATGGACTCTGCTGTGTCCCTTGAGATGGCCGCTTCTCCTCTCTGGAAGCTGTGTGTGCTGCAGGCTCACCAGTTGGTCGGTCCTTTGTCCTTGTCCTCAGGCTATGATGGAGGCTGAGGGTGGGGATGGGGTAGGGTCTGCACAGGAAGAGGGAGCTCTTATTTCAGAGCCCAAGGTAAGGACAGAGAGAGAGAAAAAGAGAGAGAGAGAGAGAGGAGAGAGGGAGAGATTACCCCTGAGGCCTGAGTGTTCAGGGAGGGCTTCCTGGCAGAGGGAACCTTTAGGTGGGTTCCCTCTGAAACCCTCCAAGAAGGGTAGGAGAACATAGAGGAGTGGGGAAGGGCAGAAGCATTTATTTAGCATCTGTCATAGGATGGGTATTTCACTTATTTATTTAATCTTCACAACAATCCTATTTAGAAAGGCACCTCTGCCGTGCAGGTGAGGAGCCGAGGCTCAGGAGGTGAGGGCACCGGGCTGGGGTCACAGTGGGATTGGAACCCAAGCCTGCTTGCCAGGAACATACTCTGTCTTCCTAAGGGACCACGCCACATAGGGAGGGGGTGTGTGGAAAGGGGAGGGGAGCTGGCAGCCTTGGGAATTACTGCAGACCTGACTGGATGGGCAGAGGCTCGTATAGAGGGGCTGGGAGAACTGAGTCCCAGGCTCTGGGGTTTGGATTCTGTACTAGGGAGCCATGGAAGGCTTTGGGGCAGGCGTGAGGGTACAGTCATGCCCTCTGCTCTGGGACCCCCTTCCTGCCCCAACTCTGAGCCAGCTTCTCCACTTCATCTGTGTGTGTGTATCTGTGTGTTTGTGTCTGTGTGTCTGTGTGTCTGTGTGTGTGTGTGTCTGTGTGTGTGTGTGTGTCTGTGTGTGTGTGTGTCTGTGTGTGTGTGTCTGTGTGTTTGTGTCTGTGTGTGTGCGTGTGTGTATGTGTGTCTGTGTGTGTGTGTGTGTGTGTGTGTGTGTGTGTGTGTGTGTGTGTGTGTGTGTGTGTGTGTGTGTCTGTGTGTGTGTCTGTGTGTGTGTGCGTCTGTGTATATGTGTCTGTGTGTGTGTCTGTGTGTGTGTGTCTGTGTGTGTTGGGGTGCGTGGAGTCCATCCTGGACCCTTTCTGTAGACCATTTTTTGGACATCTGGGCTACTCAGGGCAGAGGGGTGCGTCTCTTTTTGCTGTAGATGTTTTGTGGGGCAGAGGCCAGGCTAAGCCGCTGACAGTGTCACTGGAGTCATGCTCTGTCCAGGAATCTTGGTGACAGCTGGGTGTCTTGCCGCCGTGGTGAGCCTTCCGCCTCTCCCCTTCCCATGCAGCCAGCCCCATGCTGTGCACTGGTGCCTTGGGGGCGAATGGAGGAAGGATCACAAAGCATTATCCCAGATGAAGACTGGGGTGAGCTTGGGGTGCGTCAGGACCTTGTAGGGAGGGTTTGGTTCAGTCTTCTTCACTCTGTTCCTCACTTCTGTGGCCTGAGTTTTCTTTCCCAGTCAAAGCTGGGAACATCCAGCTCTTTCTCCGTCATCTTCCCTGTAAGCCTCTCTTGCATAGGATGTTATATAAGCTACAGTCACAGCTTGGCACTTGGCACGAGATGCCGACATCAAACATGAAAACTGTTAGTGCTAAGCGAGGCTGTGGGGATAAGATGGTTGAGTGAAAGGTACCAGCGGAGTGGGGGTGGGGACCAAGAGGAACTGCTCTTTACTGAATACCTACTATGTGCCAGGCACTGTGCTAGGTATCTTTTGTATACTATCTTATGTAACCCCTACAACAGCCCTGCAAGTTATGTATTACTATTACCATGTCACAAATTGGATATCTGAAGCTCAGATAAACTTGCCCAAGGTCACACAGCCTGTAAGAAGCAGAGTGGATCTGCCTGGCAGGGTGGCTTATGCTTGTAATCCCAGCACTTTGGGAAGCCGAGGCAGGTGGATCACCTGAGGTCAGGAGTTCAAGACCAGCCTGGCCAACCTGGTGAAACCCTATCTCTACTAAAAATACAAAAAAATTAGCCAGGCATGGTGGTGCATGCCTGTAATCCCAGCTACCCGGGAAGCTGAGGCAGGAGAATCGCTTGAATCTGGGAGGTGGAGATTGCAGTGAGCTGAGATCGCACCATTGCACTCTAGCCTGGGCAACGAGAGTGAAACTCCGTCTCAAAAAAAAAAAAGGAAGCAGAGTGGATCATGAACCTGAATCTGTCTAGCTCTGAAGTCATGATCTCTATTCAGCATCATGTTCTTGCATGCACAGGGGTCTTTAGCTTCCTTCTGGAGACCCTTTCGTGTGTTTCTCCTTTAGTCTCAGACCATCAACCCGAGAAGGCTTGGCATAGCGTGTGTCATTTTCACTGGTAGAGACAGGCAGACCTCCCCACAGAGGTGAGTGCCCACCTTGTCCCAGCTCGAACCAATGTCACAGGCCAGCAGGCCCAGACTCAGGGTCTGACCTTCCCTGACCCCAGCTGCTTCCCAGCCCCCAAGAGGCTTTGTTGTTTTCAACTTGATGGTGAGTAGATCAGACACATGTTCTCTGGCTGTGAGCGTATCAGGGCAAACGCTCCTCTGTTAGCTCCTGTATCATTTGTATGTTGCTGCATAGTAAGCCACCAGAATTAATGGCTTGAAACAACCACCATTTCAATTAGCTCATGATCCGTGGGCTGGCTGCAAGTCTTCCTGGCTAGGCTAGTTGTCTCCACAGGCTCTTCCTGCATCATGGTCAGTTGGCCAGTGACCTGGGAGCTCCATGATCTAGGACAGCCTTCCTCTTGCGGCTGGCAGCTTGCATGCGGCTGGCTGGGAGCTGGCTGGTTGTTGGCTTGGCTCCCCAAGTGACCTCCTCTCCTCCAGCAGGCTAGCTTGGGCATGTGCCCCTGGGGCTCCCAGGCTCCCTGGCGCAGCAAGAGAGAGAAAACCCCAGTGTCCTGATGCTTTTCAAGCCTCTGTTTGTGTCACATTTGCTGTTGTCCCATTCGTTAAATACAGGTGCATTTATGCGACAATGAGAGGAGCGGCAGCCTCACAGTGCCGAGGGCCTACAGGACAGGAGGCTATGATTATAATTAGTGGTCATCTCTGTAATCTACACAGCTGCCCCCGCTCTTCAGATAGCAGACATTCATCGAGCCCCTGCTGGGTGCCAGGCACTGTGGCAGGGACTCTGGGGTGAACAAGACAGGCCTTGTGCTGTGGGCATGTGGCCTCTAGTCTGGCCAGTGAATAATCACATGATAAAACATAACAAAAGCAGAACAGGTGTGGTGAAGGAGAGCCACACAGGGCCGGGAGAGCAGGCAACGGAGCACATCGGCGGGGCTGTGGGAAGACCAGGAGTTGCTCAATGATGGGCACAGGGGAAGCATTGCAGACAGAGGGAAGAACACGTGCAAAGGCCCTGTGGAAGGAGAGGCCTGGCACACTTAACTACCCAAGAAAGTGCCAGTTTCTTTTAAGTGTTGGCAACCTTTGGCTGAGAAAGGAACTTCTGGTTCACAGAGGTCACCCGAGTGTTCCCGTGCGGTGCAGTCTCAGGAGAGAGGTGGCTGAGACCTTCCCACCGGCAGTTCCTGGGTTTTGTGGGCTGGGAGAGGAGACCCAGGAGGGAGATGAGCGTTGGGAAGGGTGTTGTGGGCACAGGATTCAGCTTGAGGAAGGGGAGGAGGAAGCAAGGAAGGGGTCAGTTGCGGGGGATTTGGGAGGACCACTCAGTCCTGCTGGCTGGTGGTCTTTGAACCATGGACTGAGAATGAGATGATCAGATGTTGGGGAGGCCCATAGGGAGGGTGTACAGAGGAATGACTTGGGGACCCTTCCCAGCCATACCCCAGGTTTTCAACCCTAAGCCAGCCTCTGTGTCCATATGCAGGGCTGAGAGGGCCGTCCTGGGGGTGACTGGAGCATCAAGTCCCTCTGGGGAGCTGCCTGCCCAGTCCCATAAGCAGCCTTCGATGTCCCTAGAGCCTCCAGCAGCTTCTCTCAGGGCAGATCAGGGACTCTGGTTTTATAAAAGGCCCAACATCAGTGGGTGCCAAAATAATGATCATAAATGAACCAGCACAGATTGGAAAAATGGGAGGAGTCAGACGCATCCGAGTGTAGGTCCCTGCTTCTCTCCAACGTCTCCATGAAACTGTGCAAGTAGCGGCCCAGTCCTGAGCCTCAGTTTTCTCAACTGGAAATAGGGCCAGCTCACATCCTTCCTGGGTCAAGTGAAGAGGAAGCTTGGAGGGCTGTTAATGTCAGCACCTTCAGTTTAATGCCTGTGGACATTGCGGGGACCCCAGTGACTGCACCGTGGAGTGAAGCAAACTCTCCTCTTACCAGGACCCATGTCAGTGGGGCTTTCTTCCCCAGAATAAACAGAAACCATGGCAACTGGGATATGGCAACCTGTCCCAGTGATGGCCGGGAGAAGGGCCTGACACAGATGCGGGCCCCACTCACAACTCCACCCGCTGTGGAGTGACCCACGGGGACCCCTTAGCCCTCCCCTCCTGCCTGAGGTAGGACTGAGAAGTTCAGTCCTGACTTTGGGTTTCCATTCAACCTCAGATTTTATTACTTAATAATAAATGCTTGTCCCAGAAAGCAGGCCTCAAATGAGATAACTGGGAGTGACCCCGGCTCCCGCCCCATGTTCTGCTGAGTGCCCTAGGAGTTGTCAGGATGCTGCTGGAGGTGGGCGCTGAAATGGCAGCAAATCTGCCCTGAGAGGGAGGGCGATAAGCCTGTGAGCTTGTTCAGTCTTCAGATGGCCAGCGAGGTGGTGGTATTAATACCCCGCTGTACGGAGAGCCTCAGCCTTTTACCCGGGCTTCACAGCTAGTAACTGGCAGAGCTGGGATTCAAACCTGCACCTTCGCGCCCCAGAACTTATTTCCATACTGGCTTTAGCTGGACTGTAGGCCCAGCCACCACACGGCAGGGAAAAAGCATTTGTCGCTCCTTGCATTGGGGGGTGACTGGTATGTGATGCTTGCCCTCAGCACAATGGGTTCAGGGGTGGTGGAGGGGCATCTGAGGCAGCCGTGAAGGCCAGGGGTGTTTTCCAGCCCTTGTGTTTCTGCCTTAGGGCCTCCTTGTGCAGCTCTGGCAGAAAGGGACAGGTGCCCTCACTTCTAGAAGCATGGTCTTGCCTTAGCTGGAAGTTGAGGGTGGAGCTTCCTGGAGCCCCTGGCTTCACCTGTGTCTGCAGCCATCCGGACTGGACGCCAAAGCCCCAGCTTGGGCAACTCCCCCCCATCTCTTGGAGCCCCAGTGTCCTTGTCTGTAAATGAGACCAGTGACTCAGGCACAGAGTAGCATAGTGGTGTGGGTATGCAGGTTAGGCCTTAGAACCTTAGTTCCAATTCTGACTGTGACAGTTACTAGCTGTGCACATCTAGTAAGTTACTTAACCTCTCTGTGCCTCAGTTCCTCCTCTGTAAAATGGGGATAATAATTGCATCTATTTAATTTGTGATAAGGTTTGCACAGGGATTTCATCGTATTGGGACTGGAGTAGTTGAGCAAGAAGAAAGGATAAAACTTAGGTCTAGCTTCTGTCCATTTGTGGGCAAAAGCCGAAGTTAGCACAAAGTCAGCCCAAGCATGCTCCGCTGCGCTTAAGTGCAGTTCTGCTCCCGGAACCCAGCCGGGGGAGGGTGTCTACGTGTAGGGGACGGGAACTGATTAAGAATAGGACGGATGCCAAGACTAGTGAGGCATTTTAACAGAATGAGGCTGGAACATGGCATTGTGTGTAAGTCCCACAAATGAATCCATGCGGTTGGAAGCTGAGCGAGGGTTTGTTTGGTGAGATCATTTGTATAGTCAGACATGAGTTTAAACTGAGCCTGCAGCTTAGGAGCTGTGTGGCTTCAAGAGCTTCCTTCTCTGAGCCTGTTGGCACACCTGAAAAGAAAAACGTCTCATTTCATTTTGCTAGATAGTCTAAGGATGAAAGAGGAGATAGAAAGTACCAGTGCCTGGTATAGAGTGGATGCTGACTAAGCACCCCAAGAGTGTTTTATGGGGTGCTGATTTGATTCAGTCGGTGCTGCTACTGAGTGACCAGATATGCTGCAGAGGTTTCTTTGTATGGTTAAGGGGCAGGGAGTCACGCCCTGGTGAGACACTTTTCCTTAGAGAAAATGAAGTCACGAGACGTGTTCGCCTGGATAGTGCCGTCCAGGGGTGTATGGGGCTCTGGGTACTGCAGGCAAGTCCCTGGGACAGTGTGGCTGAGGGATGGGGCATTGGGTCTAGAAGCTTGGTGCAGAGCTCAATCAAGACACTTAAAAGAAAACACAGTGTGAAGACTTTCTACCTTGAGGACAGTGGGGCCATTGAAGGATTTCAAATGGCGAGTGTCACATTTGTTTTTGGAAGACATGGCGACCTGCTGTGTCACCCAGCCTGAAGTATAGTGCCATGATCATAGCTCACTGCAGCCTCCAACTCCTGTGCTCAAGTGATCTTCCTACATCAGGCTCCTGAGTAGCTGGGATTACAGGCATGTGCCACCATGCCCAGCTAATTTTTTTTTGTTTTTCGGTTTTTCAGAGATGGATCTCAATATATTGCCCAAGCTGGTCTTGAATTCCTGACCTCAAGTGATCCTCCCATCTCAACCTCTCAAAGTGCTGAGATTATAGGTGTGAGCAATCACACCTGGCAACTTTTTTTTTTTTTTTTTTCCCAAGAAAACTCTACTGATTGGCCTGGAAAATGAAAGGGGGAGGGTGAGCTAAGAGGCCGCTATGGGGATCTAGGCTAGAAGGGTCAGAGGCTGAGCCAGAGTCACGGGGATGGAGGGGGAATGAGAGGTGACTGCAGAGGACGAGGCAGTGATCAGGGCACCCTACATGTGTGGCGTGGCACTTTGGTGGTCAGTACTTTGCAGAGAGGAGGCACATGGGATTAAGCACCCACAAAATCCCAGTGGGCGTGAGGATCTAGACAGGGCACCTTAGAAGTGCAAAGCGGCTTTAGTCACTTCCCTTGGGTGAGATTTGTTTAATAGAAGCTTGCAGCTTCTCAGCACTTAACAGGTGCTGACGGGGGCATCACAATATTGTGAAATTAAGCTGTGAAGCTGACTTCATCACCAGCTTACCTGGCGAGGCAGCAGCTGCCTTAGTTAGCACTGATGGTTGGGCATGACAGAGCTAAAATTGAACTTGGCAATTACCACTCACGAGAGGCTCTCGGTGCTGTGAAAGGAAGGTTCCATGGAAATCAACCCTGGTAATCACAGGGTTTAAAATTAGTCAGTTACTATTAAGGTTGCTCTGTCAGCGTACGCTTCAGGGTGATGTGAGGGAAGGGGCATGGAGGCTTGGGTTTGGGCTGTCGTGGGTTACCTTGTGTTCACCTGCACTGCATTTAAGAAAAAGAATTAGTTCTAGGACAAAGGTTTGAGAGTCCCAGTGTTAATATCACGGTGCATGGTGGCCATTTGTATGACGAGTGATTTTAAAGCCCTGTTTTGTTGCTGTTGTTTGTTTTTGAGACGGAGTTTCACTCTTGTCATCCAGGCTGGATTGCAATGGCGCGATCTTGGCTCACTGCAACCTCTGCCTCCTGGGATCAAGCGATTCTCTTGCCTCAGCCTCCTGAGTAGCTGGGATTACAGGCGTGCACCACCACACCTGGCTAATTTTTGTATTTTCGGTAGAGACGGGTTTCACCATGTTAGCCAGGCTGGTCTCGAATTCCTGACATTATGTGATCTACCCACCTCAGCCTCCCAAAGTGTGGGGATTACATGAGCCACCGTGCCCGGCCTAAAGCCCTGCTCTTTCGATTTGCAGAAGCTCACACCCTCTCTCAGCTTTGGTGTTTTCTGTTGACTTGAGGGGGTTTCCTGACTCACTTCTGGCCTCTCCTTGGGATGTTGCGTGGGAAGAACTCAGCTCTCTGTGGATTCCTCCTTGCCCCGGAGGAAGCAATGATGTGTTAGGATGGAAGGTTCCTGAGTCCTTCACAGAATCGTTTTTGGTAAACCTTGGCTGGAACATCTCAGCAGTCTTAGAATATTTGTCCTCATTTTGTGAATAAAGACAGCAAGGGGCAGATGTGGGCTCTGCAGCGAGAATCAAGGGACAAAGTTGATAATGACTCGCTTGTGAGTTTGCCGGGGCTGTGTGCGCTGACCCTCATGAAGAAGAAGATGGAAGCCGACTCGTTGCTGTGAGCCTCAGCTTCCTCATCTGTAAAATGGGAACTTGTTTTGTGCAGGTGTGAGGATTACATGAGATCATCAAAGCACAGCAGAACCTCAGCATGGCGGCTGCTGGCTGTTAACAGTGATATTTACGGACCAGACGAAGCACTTTCCATAGATGACAGCTGCTTTGCAGAAAAACCCCATTAGGAGGGAACTATTATTCCCATCTTAACATTAGTAAACAGAGGCTCAGAGAGGATATCAATTTGACCAAGTTCTCTGGACCAGTAAGGGTACAGCCAGGATTCAAACCCAGGCACTGTGGCCACAGATCCTGGCCATTGTCCCTGCCCCTCACCCTGGGAACAGCTGAACAACAAGAAAACAAGTAATAGGCTCATGCCTGTAATCCCAGCACTTTGGGAGGCCAAGAGAAGAAGATTGCTTAAGGACAGGAGTTCAAGACCAGCCTGGGCAACATAGTGAGATGCTATCTTTACAAAAAAAAAAGAAAATAATACAAAAATTAGCAGGGTGTGGTGGCACATGCCTGTAGTCCCAGCTACTTGGGAGGCCGAAGCAGGAGGATCTCTCGAGCCTAGGAATTCAAGGCTGCAATGAGTTATGATCATGCCTCTGCACTGCAGCCTGGGCAATAGAGGGAGACCCTGTCTAAAAAAATAAAGAAAAGAAAAAAGACAACACGCAGCCTGGACAAGCTGCATCCGTGGAGGAGAAGAGAGAAGCATTAAAACTGAAAGATCATTTCCAAAAGGCTGCAGCTCCTCCACAGGAAGCTGAGTCATCTCTCTTTGTTTTGAACCATAACCATCATGCTGCCTCAGAATCTGAAAAATTAAAAAAGAACTAAAAAATGCTGAGTTCCTTCATGGTGCAGAGGCCCTTCTTGTCTCCACCCCAGAAGGAGCTGAGCTGAGGGGCCACAGAGACAGGACCCCCTCCAACTCACACTAAATACCTCTGCCTGAATATGTACTGCAAAGCCAAGAGCACCGCGCCTGCACACCCTGGGATTTGCCTTGCTAAGCCTCAGTTATCCCACCTGCCAGGTGCACCTGCCGCAGCCCTGACTGCCCTGTGGGGCTGGTGCTCTCGGGGTGCAGGAGTCAGGGCTGGGAGGCTGCTTTCTCACCTGAACGCCTGTGGACAGCACGATCACAACCCCAAATGCCTCCTCCCAGCACATTTGGCAGAATCCAGTCCAGAATCTGGGCCTCGGCTTAGCTCCTGTAAACACTCTTTCCTACCGATGGTGGGGTTCAGTGAGCGTTTGATGAAGAATGCAGGGGCTTTCTGTGCTTCTCTGGTATCACCCAGCCTCTGCCTTTTAAAATGCCTTATTCCTTTTCTGTGTGCTCAAACTCTGCCCCTTCTCCAAATCTCAGCTTGAACGACACCATTTTTATGAAGCCCTCGCCCAGGTGACTAACCTGAGACCCTTAACCGTGAGCACTGCTTCCCCTTGTATCATAGTTACCTCCGTGTGTGAGGGAGGACAGGGCAGTGTTCTGTTCACACATTGCTCCAGCATCTGGAATCATGACCTATGTGAAGTAAGGAGGAGGCAGAGGGAACAAAAAAATGTTTGTTGAGTGAATGAATAAATAAATGATCCTTGAAGGATTTTTACCTTTGTGTTTTCTCTGCGACAATCAGTTACACCTTACACTTATCTCTTGTTTCTGATGAACAAGTTTAACATTCAACAAGCAACATGGCTTCTTTCAACATCAACAAATGCCCATCATTTTTCATGGCTGCATAGTATTTCGTTGTACCGAGAGCATGATGTATTTATCCAATCCTCTATCAATGGACTTTGTTATTTTCATCTTCTTATAAATAATGATGCAATAAATATCCTGTCCACACAAATTTGAGCCTAGAAAGTTCTTTCTCATCCAACGCTTATATAAATATTCATGGACGGTTTCTTCTTGCACACCTACAACTTTGTATGTGTTTCTGAATCTTTGGCATGTCTGAAATTTTCATCCACCTTTGTACCATAGTGCAAAATCCACCTCTGTTTTGCCTTGAGATGAGTGCCACGTGCCTTGGATCTATTGGTTGTGTGCACTTTCTATTTGGTGGGCACCCACTGTGTGCCAGGCGCCATGCTGGGAGCCGGGACCCAGAGATGAGCATGACAGACGATCCTGACCATGAAGCAGCTCAGAGCCTAGAGAAGAACAGGAAGCACAGAAACGAAAGTCATCAAATACAGGAGCAGAAACCATTGGCTGGAGGTGTGTGCTATGGACAAAATAATTCAGGTGCAGGTGAGATTAGAGGAGCTCTCTTTGGGGAGGAAGGAGATCTTTGAGCACAGCTGAAAGGTTGAGAAGCCCTCAGTTGTGTGAAGGTCGGGGAAGAGCATTCCAGGCAGAGGGAACAGCATGAGAAAGGTACAGAGGCAGGGAAGCCTTTTGTAAACCCCTCCCACTCTCTCCCTCCTCCTGCAGACATGCTGGGCGCCAGCTCCCAGCATGAAATTTGCTCTACCCAGGCCGTTCTCTCTGCCACTTAGTATTGTTAGCAGTGTTCAGGAATAGGATGATTTCCCAGTGTTCTTCCTGCTCAGTCTGGATTCTCTCTTAGCTCTAGGATGCTTCCTCAGCAGCCTTTGCTGCTTCTGAAATGTCCAAAAAATTAAAATTAGTTTAATAGCACCCGGCACAGTACATGACACTTAATAGGTACTACTATCCCCATTTTACAGGTGAAGAAACTGAGGCTCAGGGAAGTTAGCCATTCCAGCAGGCAGAGCTAGGATTCAAACCTAGCCCTGCCTTATTTCAAAGTCTTCCTTCTTCACGGAGCCCTAGTTTAACTGCATTTGTGCGAAAGCTGATGAGAGACTGCTGGTTAATCCCTAGCGCCTGGGGCCCGCTTTATCCCAAGCACAGCGAGGCTTCTGGTGGGTGACCTTGACCTTTGGCCTCATGGCTTCAGAAGAGTGGAAAGGAACCAGGGGAGGTTATTTTTTTGCTTTAAATTACAAATGTAATACATACTTGTGGTAAAGAATAAAAAAAAGAAACAGAAAAAAGCAGCAACTGAAAATATCTCCTCCTCCCTAGTGTAACCACTATTAACAGCCTAGTATCTTTTACAGGGTGTGTTCAAACATGTACATATACACAGTTACTATTTTTATAAAAATGGAACCGTGTCCTTGACTTTTTCTCCCAGCCAGTTCCAAGTCAGTACCTATATACCTTCCTCATTCCATTGGATGTATTTCAATGTATTCAGCCAGACCCTGGCTTTCGACATTTAGCTGTCTCTAATTCCCTCTGTAACAAGCAACATCCCTGGGCACGCATCCATGCACTGAGTACAGGTATTTCTGCAGGATGGTTGCTCAGAAGTCTAATTGCTGAATGAAAGGGCGTGCAAGTTTCACACGTTGACAGGTGCTGCCAATTTGCCTTCTGAAGGCTCTTCCAGCGCAACACCCCTCCCAAGGCAGCGTGTGAGTGGGGAAGGCTCTTAAGCCACAAACGACATGGAGCTGCGCTACATTTAGGGGCTGCCTCCCCTTCTGCTCCCCGAGACCTGGCGTGAAGACCGCCACCAGGAGCTCCGAACACGCAGGCCCAAATTGGAAGAGGAGATGGATTTTGATAAAAGAGGTTAAATAACAGGTTTCTCCATTTCACCTTATACGAACGGGATAGGGGGTGGGGGTGCCGGGCCTCCAGCCAATAGAGGACCAAGAGTTGTCAGGAGGGCTTATAAAGCTTGCTATTTCTGGCATTTTTTTCTCTTTCTCTGCTGATTATGCAGCAGACTCGCACAGAGGCTGTCGCGGGCGCGTTCTCTCGCTGCCTGGGCTTCTGTGGAATGAGACTCGGGCTCCTTCTACTTGCAAGACACTGGTGCATTGCAGGTGTGTTTCCGCAGAAGGTAAGCAGCGGGTGCCCGCTGCCCCCTGGGGTGGAGGTGGTCAGGCCGTCACTGCGGGCTGAAGACAGGTGATGTCTGGATCAGGGCAGGCAGGGACTTGGACTGGTACCTGTCACATTCTGGAACGAAGATGCTTTAGAGGGCCAGGAGGCCTGCAGTTGGCAGCTCCTTCTTGGAAAGGAATTCTGAAGGCGGTCGGGATTGGCCTCTGGAGAGGCAGGGTCAGGTTGTGGTCCTGGCACCCAGGAAGCATTCATTCATTCATTCATTCAGCATACCCTGCAGTGGGCCTGGCCGGGTGTGGGTTGGGGATCTGGCGGATTCAGACTGGAAACAGTGGGAGCAGTGATGGGAATGGCCCATGGCTTGGGAGGAGCCCAGAAGACACCTGGGCTGAAGAGGGAAAGGGGCCTTCTAAGAAGGCAAGAGCGGTGAGGAGCAGCTGAGGATGTCCTCAGGAACACCTGAGCTGCCTCTTCCACTGGATTTTGGAGTTTGAGGAATCAATAAAAATTCCTTCTCAGATTTGGTGAATGCCACCTTTCCTTTTGTTAAGTAAGGACATTGAAAAATAACCAGTTGGGATCTCCACACACCATACTTTTGTAGAAGAAAGGACAGCAACAAATGAGAAAGGACCTAGTCACAGACTTAAGGGGATACACATGCGCTTAATAGGGAGCAGAGATTTCAAATGCAGAAACCTAATGTGAATGGCCATCCCAGCTGTGCCTGGGAGGCTATCTTGGCGATGGGAGTTGGCTGGGTTGGGGGCGGGGCTTGTTGCTGTTGATGGGGCTGCACCCAGCAGACCTGGAGGCCCGACCTCTTCTGGTGCTCTGATTTATCACAGCCATTGCTGAAATCCGGCTTCCTGCATGTGTGTCTCGGCAACAGAAGCCTCCCGCTCAGGTCCGCTTTCCGTCATTTGGAACATCCTGGGGGAACCGGGAGAGACCAGGAAACACAGCTTCTGTGCCTCCTGTGATGCTTTCCACCTTCTCCACTCTGGGCCTGAGAGCCTGCAGGAGGCAGTGGGTCCAAGTCTGCAAGGGAAGGCTGAGCAGCCAGCTGGCCACAGAACGTAGCTATTGAGCACTTACTGTGTACTGGGGTCTGGGTTAGGTACTGCTTACTAATCTCAGCTCAGCCACAAATACAATCTGTGAGCAAACTGGTTCTTTGAGCTTTCCAAGTCTCAGTGTCTTCATAAAATGGGGACACTGATGCCTACTTTCTTGTGTTGTCATGACTGTGTATAAGCATTTATGTGTGTTCATGTGTATGTACACACACATGCACGTGTGCACACACTGCCTAACACTTTGCCTGGTATGGTGGAAGAACCTCATTAACGAGGCATGAGTGAATGAACAAATGACCCAGGACGTCGGCTTAGCTCATGAGGAGGGCGTGGCTCACAGGGGCATGTGTTCTTGTGCATCTGTGTGTATGATCCAGGGAGCTCTCTTCTTGTGCTTGGAGTCAGAGGCTCTGGAATCTCTCTGGGGAGCTTAAAGGCAGGGCCACGTCTGTTTCACAGCCCTGGCTGATGGGAATTCTTTGTGTCTCTGGTCACTTTCATGGGTTCTTGATTGGGAGAGGAGTTCATGGCAGGAACCGACTGGCCATCTTGAAACAGAACTGATCCTTTTATGTTAACTTTTCCCGAACAACTTACTGAAGACCACTCATGAGGACTGTGTTGGCGGGGCCCTGGGAAAACAGCCGGCCAGTAAGCCAGTGTTCAGACCACTCCCTGACCACCTGTTTGCCGAGAGCACCTGGCTGGGAAGAAGGGCGTTGGAAGGAAAGCAGTGTTGGAAGGGAGAGAGTGGCTGAGAATTGCACTCCCACACATGCTCCCTGCCTGGAGAACAGAAGCTGAACCCAGCTTTAAGACCCTGTTTTAAGTCATGGCTCTGTTCTTCCTTGCTGTGTGACCTCAGCACAGCAACCTCTCTGAGCCAGAGTTTCCTTGCCTATAAAATGACCGATTGTTAGGAGGACTCAGTGGGATAAAATGTATAAAGCACATTGCTGGTGCTCAGTAAATAACAGCGTGTTCTCCTGGGGAGGGAAGAGGCCCTGGAGAGCCTTTGCCTGAAACCAGGGTGTCTGCTGGCCCGCAGGGGCCAAAACACAGCAGGCACCTACCGACTCTTTTTGGAAAGAATGAAAGTGCGCAGAAGTGGGAGGCCTGAGTTGCAGGGCTTTTCCTGCCATTAGTAATTGCTGTGTGATCTCGGGCCAGTTTTTCATCTTCTTTGGACCCCTGATTCCCTCAGAAGAAGAATCCAGGCTGATAGCCTCAACCTCTCCTCTTCCTCTGCGTTGGAAACTGGGTGTGCGAGAGCCTCCAGAGCAGGATGAGCTTCATGTTTGAAATAAATCTCCTTTCCTCGGCCGGCGGCATCCCTGATGACTCTCTCCTGCTGCCTTGTGCATGAACAACTGGTAATTAATGAAATTGGGAGCAGGGGCAGGGAGGCAGGTTTCCCGCAGAGGCAGCCGGGGCCCTGTTGGGGCAGCCTCTCTGCCACCCACTGGGAGGCCCAGGGCTGCCCAGGAGCCACCATCTCTGTCTAGCCAGGGGCCTGGCAGATGTTCACACATCTGGACAGTTGCAGAGTGAGGCCTGAAATATCATAGATGGGGAGATGAGGAGTGAATGCTCCAGCTTCTCCTGGGCCTGGGAGCCGTTTTCCATGGGGGGTCTTGGGGACCTCCTGGTGTTGGAGGCTGAGATGAGCCTGGAGTAGGAATTCGGTGGACCTGGATTTGTAGCCTTTGCTCTCCTGACTTCTAGCTGTGAGGCTCCAGGCGGCTCACTTAACCTCCCTGGGTCTTCCTTGCTGTGAAGAGCAATTGAGGACATGGGAGCAGCAGCCCCCTAGTCACGGGGGCGTTGGCGGAGAAAGGCAGCTTGGATTTGCACGTCCTTATCCCAGGGGGCTCATCTGGAAGGAGACAGTTACTCTTAATGGCCCTTTTCTCGATTCACACCCCCCTCCACCCCAATATGCCCCTTCTACTTTGTGCCCACTTTGTATAGATGACTGTCCACCCCTGGCTTAGGCCACAGATGTAGGATCACCTTTGACCCCTCTCTCTGCCCTACTCCCTGCATCTTACCCACCTGCACATGCCGCTGGCTGCACCTTCAGGGTGCAATGACGTCCCCCTGCTTCACTATTACCTGTCACCCGGGTGACTGCAGGAGCCTCCTCCCAGGCCTCCCTGGCTCCACCCATCCTCCTTAGTCTGCTCTCTTCACAGCAGCCAGTGGGATCTCTGAGAACCACCTGATGCGCGCAGCCCTCCCTGCTTAGAGCGTTTGCTTGGATGTCTTTTGTAATCAGCTGGATCTGTGCTGATGCCTTTAATGAGCCCACCTGGGGGGCTGGGCACCTGTCAGATCTCACTTTTTGCAGTCCACAAGCTAGCTTCTGCTTCCTGCAGAATCACTGTCCCACTCCCTCCTAAATCCCCTTCCCCACTGACCAAGCTATTGCCCCTCTTAATTTTACATTCAGACCCCTTTGTCCAGAATGTTTCTTTTACCCCTTCGACTCCTGTTTATTCTTGCAGGTGTGGTCATGATGTCCACGGCTTTCCAGAAGCCTTCTCTGATTGCCCTCTCAGTCCACCTGCAACTCTCTGAGCCAGGAGCCCCTTCCCTGTGCCCACTTCTGTCACTGTCCTCCCCATTAGTGCTGTGATAGTCTGGGAGGACATCACCCACGATGATGCATGTTTCTCACACGGGCTGCAAAGCCAGACAGCACAGAAATATTAATTTAGGCAGTAAATGCAAAGACCTCCCTGCAAATTAAGGGCCTGCAGATGTGGACAGACTAGAGTAGGATCCTCAGACTGTGGTTTGATTTGGCTGTGTGACCTTGGACAAGCCACCTAGCCTCTCTGAGCTTGGAGGTTCATGAGGATTGACAAGATGACATGCATAACAATTGTTGTCCTCTGTCCCACTTTTTTGGGATAGTAAGTGTTCCCAAAGACATTGGAATGTTTAAATAACCCCTCACTTTTGCTCTGAGCAGAGCAAACTCAACAGCACACAGAGGAGCCCACCACAGAACCCCAAACAGGGGCAAAAATAGCAGCCATCGGGGCAACCTGAGATGCAGAAGCCACAGGAAGAAGCCGCAGGCCAAGCGGATGTCAGCTGCTCTGAGGCCCCGCTGAGGTTTCTCGGATGTGCCTGGCTATGCAGCCCTCACGCCTGCCCTCGCTGGCTCCCCGACCACAGCATCAGATAAGGCAGTGGAAAAAGTGCTGGCTTCCTCTCTCTGGGGAGGGTAATCTCAGTGCCATCTGTAGGGCACACTCCATCCCTAGTTGCCTCTCTGGCCTCCCCTCCCCTCCCGCCTGCTTGCTCTGCCTGTCTTTACTGGTCTTTTTGTTGACCGGGTCACACCTGCCAGTGACCCCCATCTTAGGGCCTGTCCATGCCCTCCCCAACACATCTGCTTGGCTCATTCCCTCGCTTCCTTCCAGTCTTTGCTCCACTATCACCTCCTCAATGAGGCCCACCTTGACTGCTGTGTTTAAACTTGCATACCTTCCATCTCGACGTCCCCGTTACCCCTCACCTGCTCAACTCTGTTCTTTCCATATACCATGTAAGTCATTTATTGATTACATGTATTGTTCTCTGTCTCCAATGCAAGCGCGTAAACTCCAGGGGTCTTTGTTCACTGCTGTCTCCCAGGAGCCCAGAATAGTGCCTGGCACAAAGTAGATGCACAGCAAGCCTTCTTTTGGCGTATGGATGCGTGAGCGCATGAAATCAGAACCAGCCCAACAATCGGTTCAGACTAGATTTTGGGGTGAGGGGGATTTGTTTCAGGGCTCCAGGCCCCAGGGATGAGCTCACGTTGTCATTGAGGATTCTGGCCTTCAGGATTCACCTGCACTGGCCAGAAGCCCCTGCTGCAGTTCGGGGCGACAGCTGTCCGGGGCCAGAGAAGGGTCTGGAAGCCTGTGTTCCTTTCAGGAGGACCCTTGCAGTAGCTAAGAGTTTGGCTTTGGAACCACACTGTTGTAGGTTTGAATCCTAGCTCCACCACTTCCTAGGTACACAGCCTTCACCTCCACCTCTCTGCATTTGAGTTTTCTGCCTTTAAAATAGAGTAGATGATGCTGACCTTGCTTGGGTGGTGATTATGAGGGTTACATGCAACGCAGGTAAAGTGCCTGGCTCATAATAGGTGAGCAGCAAATGATCATTGCTATTAAACTCATTATTATGGTTTTTTTTTTTTTTTTCCAGAGAAAGGGTCTTGCTCTGTCACACAGGCTGGAGTGCAGTGGCATGATAATAGCTCTATACCATTAAACTCCTGGGCTCAAACAATCCTCCCATCTTAGCCTCATGAGTAGCTAGGACTACAGGTGTACACCAACATGCCTGGCTAATTAAAAAAAAAAAAAAACATATATATATATCCAGGCTGGTGCCAAACTCCTGGTCTCCAGCTGTCTTCTTGCCCTGGCCTCCTGAAGTTCTGGGATTATACCTGGCCTAAATTTAATGGAGCATGTTAGGGTTAAGCTGCAGTAACAACCCCCCAGATCTCAGTTGTTTATCACGAGGAAGGCTTATTTTTGCTCCTACTACGCGCTCCATGACAATCGGCTAAGAAGTAGGGGTTGGGTCCTGCTCCACGGATCACTCAGGGCTGTAGGATGGTCAGGTCTTGACCATCTGGAACTTTGCTGGTCCTCTAGAGCGAGCCTGCGGATCTCAAGTTGGCTTTTCTATACCTACACCCACAGGAGACCCGCCTTGTTTCTGCTCATAACTCATTGGCCTAATCTAGACACAGGGTTCCAATAAATGGCAAGGGGAGCCCGAGATGTAGCGTCCTACGTGCCAGGAAGGAGAGGAGAGCCAGATATTGGAGAGCAGTGGCAAAGGCGACCACAGCATGTACTTCATTCTCTGCCCTCTCCAGACATACAGAGAATCCGAGACACGTTTCGTCAGTACTCTCATGGGACTCACTGTGGGTGGTTGAATAATGACCCCTAGATATAGCCAGATCCTAATCTTTGAAACCTGTGCATGTGACCTTAAATGGCAAATGGGGCTTTGCCAATGTGGTTAAGGATCTTGGGAGGGGGCGAGTATCCTGGGTTGTCTGGGTGGGCCCTGTAGAATCACAGTGGTCCTTATAAATGAGGAGGGGGTACAGAATCAGGAGAAGGCGATGTGAGGATGGAAGCAGAGGCTGATGGGGGAAGGGGCCACAAGCCAAGGAACACAGGCAGCCACTAGACGCTGGGAAAGGCAAGGAAATGGGTTTTCTCCTAGAGCCTCCAGAGCAACCAGCCCTGATGACGCCTTGCTTTTAGCCCAGTGAGACTGATTTCAGACTTCTGGCTTTCCAGAAGTGTAAGGGAATAGTTTGTGTTGTTTTCAGCCACCCGTTTATGGTGATTTGTGACAGCAGCCCTAGGAAACTAACATACCGCCTTCAATCAGAAAATCATTTGAAACCCACTGCATAGAAGCCACCTATGTCTGCTCAGACAGAACCGACCCCTTCCTCCTGTTTCTTGTGGTGCCCCTTGCACCTGTCTGTCATCACGTTCATGCATAGGCAGGGGTGTCTCTTAGCATAGTCCTTCCACTCCCAGCCCCCATGCTCCAACACGCACACGCACACACACCCTCAGCTACTCTTTCAGCCTCTCATTGCTCGGGCTGATCAGGGTTGGTGTGCATCCATGTCTGGAGGAACGTAGGGCAGGCTGCTGGCAAGGTCAACGTAAAGAACTTGTCTCTAGGTGAAGGACCCTGGCACAACCCAGGAGTGGTTCAGTTGGTGGGACAGTAGAGGCCTCGTGGGAGATGGTGGGAGGGTGGGGGATGGGGCTGGAGAAATCGGCAGGTACCAGGTCAACCAGGACCTTGGGACCAAGAAAAAGAGTTGGATCTTCGTTTTGAGGACAGAGGGGGGGCCTTAGAAGGGTTTTGAGCAGGGGAGGGACTATGGATGACTTATGACTGGGTTCTCCTGGTTTGTGACTAGGTTAGAAGACTGCGTTTGTCCTCCCATCTTCTGGAAGTCAACTCTGCCAGATACTCCTGAGCTATGCTTTTCATAAGATTTCTCATGCTCCCATTTTATAGATGAGAAAACTGAGACTCAAGGAATGGAACCTCATGGAATCCATGAGGCTAGCTGAGTCATCTTTTAAACTATAAATTAAAGCGTGTTGCTCCCCTGCAGGATCTCTCCAAGGACTTCCCATTTGGGATGAAATCTGAGTGCCCTAGGACCCCACATCACGTCCTTGCCCCGCTCCTCTGCCTACTGTGTACTGTGCACGTGAGAGCGTCTACTTACGGACCTCAGGGACTTTGCATTGCTTCTCCCTCTGCCTTAAAGGCTCCCACCCACTACTTATTGCCCGATAGCCTCCTTCTCTTCTCCTTCAGGGCTCCCTCAGTTTAATTGCCGCCTCTGCAGAGAGACCCTCTGTTTCCTCACTTCCTGTGTTTGCCGCAGTGTGTGACCACTTTTGTGTGTTTGCTTGTCTGTTGCCTGCCTCCTGCAGTGGACTCTGAGGCTTGCAGGGGCTGGGACCATGACTACTTTGCTCTTCATGTGTCCTTGCCCCCAGGATGGGACCTGGCATGAAGGGGTCACCCAGCGAGCCTCTGTGGAAGGATGAAGGATGGGTCCTGGGTGCAGAGGGTGCAGGGAGCTCTGGACCTTTGAGGGTGGCTGGATGCTCCTGGACCTGCCTCAGAGGACAGATGCCCTGCAGGGGCCAGCTGAGGAGCGCCAGTGGTTTCTCTGGGCACCTGACTAGCCCCATATCTGCTACACCTGGTTTTGACCCACTCCCGGTGCTGCCCACATTCCCTGTAACGTTAAACACTCTGGCTGCATTTCAGCCTCCAGGAGGATCCACAAGGGTCTAGGCAAGGACGTCAGACCTGGGTTTGGATCTCAGCTCAGCCACGTAACAGCTATGAGACCTGGCACAGTTTCCTTTAACTTTCCGAGCCTCAGTTTCCTCCTCTGTAAATTGGGCACGCAGAGGGACAGTCTGCTTGCACATGAGTCCTCGTGCTTGATTCAGCTCGAAACTGCCTTATCTGCAATCCAAAAAGCCCTGCAACGAAAAGTTGTTTTGTCAATATGCTGCAAACTCGTTTGGCCCCACAGTCTGACCTGAGCTGACACGAGGCTCTTTGTAATCTGTACTTAGACGACTTGTGTGAATATTCATATGTTCCACTGCAGGTGCTGCCTGAGGCTCCACTGAAGCTATGGCAGAATTTGCAGAATTCGCACTTTATTACTTTTCCGAAATTCGAACAAATTCTGAAACTGAACAAGTTCTGGCTGAGAGCTGTGGGTCTGTGTATGCGAGCTGCTGCTGAAAACCCTCCTGGGGCACAGGATGGCCCATGGGGGCCTCTGGCAGCCATCGCAGCGCCGGAAACCCCTTGTTTCCTCTTGGCTGGCTTCTGGTTTCTCAGCAGCCAGCGTCTTCGTAGTCACCTGGGGTTAAATTAGGTTTTGCTGGTTCAGGGGCAGAGGTTAAAGCTCGGGGCAGGGTGAGTCCAGGTACTCACACATTTCTGATGTGAATTTAAAAGGAGAATTTTTTTTTAATGAATCATCAGAAGAAAGAAATCAGAAGGAAGTGTGTGACCAAGGAGAGGAAATTAGGGTTTGCGAACTGCATGAGTCACCCCCTTTCTGACTCCTGGGTGATCCCTTGCCCTTGGCAATTTTCGCTCATCTCTGACACTCTCAGGGCCGTATTCGACACAACACACTGGGGCTGTTGTGATTTTATTCTGGCTCCAAACCTGCCTCTCATTCTACCCATCAATATGAATTTCTATTTTTGAATCCCTGCCATGCCGTTTTACTTATTATTGCTTTAGCCAGTGTTTCTGCCCTGCCCAAGTCCTGCTCAGACTCCTGTTTCTCCATCTTAGCACCTGCAACCCATTCTCCACCCAGAAGCCAGAGGCCAGTTTCTGAAGGCAGCTCCTGTTCAGGGTTTCAGTCTCACCTCCCCAGTGTGGTCCTGAAGCTTCATTGTGATAAGGCCCTGCTTGCCTGTCTGTCTTATCTTGCACCGCCTTCCTCCTCCATGAATGGACCCTTCCCTCCCCTTGGTGAATGCTGTTCCCACTGGCATCTGCCCTCGCCTGGCTGGTTATGTGCATGCTCTGGGTAGATCTGCCTAGAAGCCATCTCTTCCTTGAAGTCTTTTTACGAGGCCCTGGTGTAGGCCCCATGAACCTGGCTTCCTGTCCACTTATCACCCACCCATATCCTGATTCCTGGTCCTGTCTCCCTCACTAGACCATGTGCTCTAGGACAAAGACTGCGTGTCCACCGGGTACAGTGGCTCATGCCTGTAATCAATCCCAGCACTTTGGGAGGCCGAGGCGGGCGGATCCCCTGAGGTCAGGAGTTCGAGACCAGCCTGGCCAACATGATGAAACCCCTGTCTCTACTAAAAATACAACAATTAGCTGGGCGTGGTGATGCACGCCTGGAATTCTGGCTACTTGGGAGGCTGAGGTAGGAGAATTGCTTGAACCTGGGAGGTGGAGGTTGCAGTGAACTGAGATCCCAGCCTGGGTAAGAGTAAGGATATGTCTCAAAAAAAGAAAAAAAAAAAAAAAAAAAAAGAAGACTGTGTGTCCTGTATATCACTATACCATCCCCAGCACTCAGAGTAAAAGGCTGTTTTAAGCCCACAAGTCCTTGTCCCCTGCCTCTGGCTGGCTGGCTGCCTACGTGGTTGCCCTATTGTCTCCCATTAAGCTGGAACCCATTTCCCATGTCGGCAGTGGTGTGAAATATCTCAGCTGCATTGCAGTAAGTTTGTTTTATGTGCATTTCCCTACTTGCCATTGAATCAGGTGTCCCTTTTTTCCCTTCCTTGTTTATTTCTTCAGATATCGCCTCTTGTGTGACTTTTGTTTGAATCCTATGTCTTTTTGTCTGTCGGCATCTTGCTTTCTGTTTAATCTGACTGAGCCATTTCTACGTTGTATATATTAACTGTCTTACAGTTGGTGCTGATATTTTCTTAGCCCGATGTCCTTTTCATTTTGGTTTTATTATGTTTTCTTCCACAGAATATATTAATGCATATATATTTGAATCTGTCAATCTGTCTTCCTCTGTGATTGCTTCGAGGGCTGAGGACGTTATCCTGCCGCCACAGATCTGATAAACATTCTGTTCTGTTTTCTGATTGTTTCCCTGTAACATGACTTTTTATGCTTAACTCTTTAATCTGTTTGGCATGCATTTTGGTGGGTGTCTTGCAGTGGGTATCTAGTTCAATGTTCCTAATAGGGACAGGATAACCCTCTTGTCCCCATTCTGTTTATTAAATAATTGGTCCTTGTCTCTTTGTTTGCAAAAGGGGAGACAAAATAGAGTAGCTGTTATTAGCATGAGCTTTAGCAGAGTTAAGGTTTTGGCTTTGCCACTTTCTGTGTGATCCATGAGCACGTTGCTTAAATTGAGCTTGTTTTTCCCTCTGTAAAACAGGATGATGATATCTCCCTCCTAGGATCGCTGCAAAGACTGAGCAGAAGATGGTGTGTAAAGCACATCACGTGTTACCTGGCATAAAGTAAATGCCCTCCTTAATCTTGTTACGTTTCCATGCCTGGTTGGGTCTAACATTGTACTTTTCCCTTCTGTTTCACTGATTTAGAATTCTTGTTTTGTTACTGCTTTAATTGTGGCTTCATGGAATATTTTACTCTCTGGCCAGACTGGACATCCTTCCGTTACTCTTTCTTTAAGAATATTGCTTTAAATACGCACCTGTTTTCTTTAGTGGTTGTTGATTTTTCTCTCTCCCATTCTGTACTGGATCCCACCTCAGTGACTTGTAGACACTCCTCCTCCCCCTTCCCCAGCACACACACCAGATTTCCCCACACTTGGCTGCCTAGCCTTTGCTCACTCGGGACCCGCTACCTGACAGATACATACCAACTGCTCTCACCTGGTCTTTCTCCACCTTAGCGCTTTATCACCCTGGGTGTTGCCATGCAGGTACCCATTTTCCCTATGGACCTGAGCTTCCCTGGGAATGGGTTCTAGGTCCCTAGTGCCCCTCTGTACCTGGCATGTGGCCAGGTACATTGTAGGCGCTAAGGTCAGGGCTTCGGAAAGACAGGAATGCCTGGGCCTTGACAGTAACTGAGCTAAATCTGGCTGCCTCTGGAGGTGCAGGCTCAGGGGACCCAACAATGTGGCGATTTAATGGTGGGCTATCAGCCCCGGCCTCGGTTTCCCTAGTGGGATTTCGAGAAGCCAGAGGGTTAAAGCTCTCCCAGCCCCAAGGCCTCATGAGTTTAAGATAAATAAACTGCCTTGGAGTGTGCCTTGGGGTGCAGTTTTCTCTCTGTTTTCTGGGAGAAAAAAGGCCTCTTAGGACAGAGCCCCCCACTGCCCTCCTGGGTCTCCAGGAGAGAGCCCAGATCTGGGTCAGAGGGGTTCACTAGTCAAGAACAGAGGAGTGGCTCTCTGCCTGGGAAGGCAGCTGGGATGAAAGGGGGAGCTAGCCTTTCTCTATACACTGCTAGGTAGCATGCAAAACCCTGCCTGTCCCATTCCTGATTCCTGTTCTCCATGGGAAGAATCTGAGGACGAGAGAGGTGAGATCCCTGCCCACTGCCACGCAGCAGCTAAGCGCAGAGCCTGGACTTGAACCTAGATCTGCCTGCTTCCAGAGCTGTGCCACAGCAGCGTTCTTCCAGCTCCTGGTCCGAAGGCCGATGTTGAGACAGCTTCAGAATAAATTAGCAGTGTTTACAAATACCATTTCCTGTGTTATCTGGTACTGACAGAAGGAAGTGAACCTGGCACTTGGTCTGTGTTAGGTTTTGGGGTTAGAGGCATAAGTGCCAAGTTTGGATGACCTAGAAAAACCTTTCTAGGTCAAATTACGATTTCAAAGATGTCGTTTCTTCTTCTTTTTGAACTGCTCTACGATCGAACACTGTCGTTGACATATTTCCCTTCCGACAATACAGGCCCTTTGTGGCATGATTGAGGGCTTGTTTTGTAGTGCTGGGGAGAAAATATCTTCCACATCATCTGCTGCTCATTGTCTCACTCACACGCGTTCCCCCCACACCGCAGTGCTATCCGACGTGCGCTCATGCGGCTTTTAGTTAATTGTCTTTGGCAAGAATCAGTTTTGGGACTTGTTCCCAACCGCTTGGATGATAGATAATTGTCAAGTACAAATATTGGCAGCACAGGGCAACCTGAGGCTCTAGACCGCTGACCGCAGCCCAGCCTCTGGGGAGAGCTGGGAGCCAGGAGCTGGGCAGCACCATGTTTTGGGAGGTGACAGGGCAAGACCCGGCAGCATCCCAGCCTCCTCTTAGAATGTAGGCTTTGGAGTTGAACTTCCTGGATTTGAATCCTCACTCCACCCCTTCCTAATTGTGTGGCCTGGGGCAAGCTACATAACCTCCCTTGACCTCAGTTCCCTAATCTGTAAAATGGGAACCTTAGTAACTTACCTCTTGGGATTGCCATGAGGATTACGGGAGTGGATGCTTGTCATTCAATTAAGAGTGCCTGGCTCGTCTCAGTGTGATGTAACTGTTGCGTGAGTTTGTTCTAATGAATTAACGATCATAGCTGTAGTGGATGCTGTCGTGTGTGACCGGGGTCCCTCCTCGGATCCAGCCACACATTCTGTCAGCTGCTTAAGAGTGTCGGCTGCTGCCTTGGCCAGGGTCATGAACCCTCGCCCCCTGGGCATCCTGGATGCGATGGCCAGCCTCTGTGGGGATACATGGTGCTTAGCTCCCTGCTCAAATTGGGACACTTCTGCTGGGCCATCCCAGCTCCAGAGCTCCCCTTAGGACAGGCGGAGGCCTCTGTTGTGACTGCATCACAGTTTGGCTTGTCCCTCTGGCCTGTCCTGGTCTCCCACTCCCCTATAGCACTTCCCAGTACATTTCCTGGCTGTAGATTTTACCCTCAGAGTCTGTGCCAGGGAACTTGCTCTGAAACAACAGGTGGCCATCCAGACACTGAACACTGAACAGAATCTGATTGCCATTTTAAAGCATATGCTGATTTCACTTGCTTGTATTTTTGGAAGCTTTCTGAGGAGTGGCCTTGGGTTCTCCACTACCCCTGTCTCCCAGCCTCTGTGTGTGCACCATTTGGGCACCATCAGCGTGTCTTGGTCACCTCCATGGCTCCTGGAGGATCCTTCTGCTCTTTAGGTGGGAGGAAGGTGGCCTAGCTCCTGGGCAGACCACAAAACTTAAAACTGATGTAATGGCCCAGGGGCCAGAGAGCATCACCTGTTCCACCCTTCCAGGTACAAATGAGGAAACTGAAACCTAGAAAGGGGAAGGCCTTTTTTCAAGAACACATGGTGGACGACGCCTTTCTTTTCAATCTTTGAAGGTGATGGTGTTTCGGGATGTAGTGAACAGGCTGGTCTTAGGAGTCAGACATGTGGCTGTTGTGATGTTGTGGCATGTATTAGGGTCTGACACATGTTTTACGGGGTGCCTCCACAGCAGAGAGATGGCCAGACCAGCCCGGGAGTGGGTATCAACAGTGGTTTCTGGGAGGAGGCAGCATGGGAGTTGAATGGGCATGAATGATGTGGAAGAGAGAAAGCAGGGAGTTTCAGGTGAAGACACAGCCGCTGCAGAGGCCTGGATGAGGTGTGCAGGAGAGTGTGGTCTGGGCAGGGAGCTTGGAAGGGCAGAAGAGGGGATGGGCACATGGTGGATGGGAGGCAGCCTGGACCGTCGGGCTGGCAGGTGGCAGATGCTCAAATGAATGCTGTGGTCAAGAATTAAAACTTTTCCCCAGTGGAGGGGATGGGACTTGATGGAGAGTGACTTGGTAAGAACCATGCAGAGGCCTTACCTGTCATGGTCCCCACAGTCCTGCACTGCCTGAGCCAGCTGATGCTCAGTCCATGGTTGTGGAATAAATGAGTGAATGAATGAGGGAAGGGAAGAAGAGGCTTTCAGCTGCACTGTGGTGGGTGGGTGGCAGCAGGGACGAGCCCACAGGCTCTGATGAAACTGACTCTTGGTTGGGGGTTTTATCCTTCTAAGCTGAAACTGGGGGTGGTCCCTATCTTCCCACTGCTCTCTCACGGGAGAGGTCTCTGAGCCCAGCTTCGATGGGACTCTAGGGACTTGGGGAGTGCAGGTGAGCCCAGCAGAGAGCATGCACGTTGGCATCTCCCACAGCAGGGGCCCGGCGAAAGGCCTCCAAGCTGTGAGCCCAATCCGATGCGGCCCTGGCCCTGCCCCTTGGATGGCCTCATCTCACCACACCTTGACCCACTTCCCAGCCCCGCTCCCTCCACCCCAGGCAGTGTCTGCAGCCCTCTTTGAACCGTTCCCCCTCACAGCGCCAAATGAAAATGTTTGTTGAAAACAACATGTGCATAATTAAAGCTTAATGAGCGCTTGTCTGTTTGGAATGTGCAATTAGATTTATAATCGGGGATGGGAGAGAGCTCCAAATGGCTTTAAATGGAGCTGAGAGAGAGGATAATTTTTGCCATAAATCTGCAGTAATGCAGACGGTGTATGAGTTGCCATTGGCAGTACTAGAGAAGGAAGAAACACAGGCCTGCCAGGCCTCCATGCCATGCTATGCCAGGCGGCTGCCCTGCCTATCAGGCCAGGCCCTCTGGGCAGCTGCAGCTGGTGACTATACTGGGATGGGACTAATTGGTGGTCCTGGGGGCAGATGTGCCCTAAGTTGGAGCTGGAGTTTCTGCCTACAGTCTATGAGAGCTGTGATCCAGGCATCTGTGAGGGGCTGAGGGACCGGTGCTGAGTACAGCTGCCCGGGTCCCCAGGATCCCAGGAGAGAGATTCCTGCGTCATCACCATGCTTACCCCCAGCCTGCAAACTGGCTTCAGGGCAGAGCCCTAGTCTGGAATGTGGCCCTCTGTTTTGTTCTCTACTGTTTCCCAGTACCCAGAGCAGCACGTAGTAGGGACAGTTAACATTTGTAGTAGGGCCTCAGTTAACATTTGTAGTAGGGCCTCAGTTAACACTTGTAGGAGGGCGTCAGTTAACATTTGTAGTAGGGCCTCAGTTAACATTTGTAGGAGGGCCTCAGTTAACATTTGTAGGAGGGCCTCAGTTAACATTTGTAGGAGGGCCTCAGTTAACATTTGTTGGATGAGTGAATGCCTTGTTACCAGACTCTTGCCTTCAGTACATCACTCTCCTTGCAAAGCCCATTTCTCCCATATCTATCACAGAGAAATGGATTTGGCTATTGCTGATGTCAACTCTTCTGTCTCTGGGGTTCTGGGTTAGGAGCAGATAATGACTAGGACAGCGGCTAGACCAGCACTACCCAGTAGAAATACAATGCAGGCCACATATGTGATTTTCAATTTTCTAATAGCCACGTTCAAAAAAAGTGAAAAGAAACAGGTGACATTAATGTTAATATGTTAGTTAACCCGGTATATCTAAAATATTAATATTATTCCAACATGTCATCAATATAAAACTATTGACAAGGTATTTTGCATTCCTTTTCATTGTCATCATCATCATTGCTTCTTTGAGATTCAGCGTGGACTTCACACTGCCCCACATCTCATTTTGGACTAGCCATGATTCAAGTGCTCAGAAGCCACATGTGGGGAGCGGCCACCATTCTGGATGGTGCTGGTCTAGAAGGAGCACAGTTAGAGCCAAGAGGGAGGGGGCGGTGATTCCCACCTCCTGGAGGAGCCCAGGTGCCTGGCAGCCCTCATTTGTGGCGCTATAGTGACCACTGCCATTTTTACCCTACCCCTCCATGTCTTTTTTTTTTTTCATGATTATACTTTAAGTTCTGGGGTCCATGTGCAGAACGTGCAGGTTTGTTACATAGGTGTACATGTATACACGTGCCATGGTGGCTTGCTGCATCCATCCCCCCGTAATCTACATTAGGTATTTCTCCTAGTGTTATCCCTCCCCAATCCCCCCAACCCCTGCTATCCCTCCCCTAGCCCCCCAACCCCCGACAGGCCCTGGTGTGTGATGTTCCCCTCCCTGTGTCCATGTGCTCTCATTGTTCAACCCCCAGTTATGAGTGAGAACATGCGGTGTTTGGTTTTCTGTTCTTGTGTTAGTTGGCTGAGAATGATGGTTTCCAGCTTCATCCATGTCCCTGCAAAGGACATGAACTCATCCTTTTTTATGGCTGCATAGTATTCCATGGTGTATAGGTGCCACATAGATCTAGAACTAGAAGTACCATTTGACCCAGCAATCCCATTACTGGGTATATAGCCGAAGAATTATAAAACATTTAACTATAAAGACACATGCACACATATGTTTCTTGGAGCACTGTTCACAATAGCAAAGACTTGGAACCAACTGCAATGCCCATCAAAGATAGACTGGATAAAGAACATGTGGCACATATACACCTCGATGTCTTTCATTGGCTGAAACAGGTGGCGCCATCCAAGCCAACTCTCGTTGGCGGTGGGGACAAGGGTCCTGTGGGGGCCCACCGCACTGGGCTGACTTACAAGGCACATTCCCAGCTCCTGTGGCAGGCTGTGCCCAAGGCGTTGGCCCTGCCTCTGATAGTTAAGGCCCCAGGTCCATAGTCATGAGGTCACCTTCTCTGGTTCATGTGGCTTGGACGCAGTGGGGGTGGGAGGCCAGGGCGTACTCTTGGGAGCCAGCAGCCTGGACTTCAGACGGAGCTCCGGCATGTCCTGGCTGTGTGGTCTTAGGCAGACCCCCTACACTTTCTGGGCCTCCGTTGTAGGGGAGGATTTTATCTGGATTTATCACCAGGCAGAATACGAATGTGCACTGTGCTTGGCGAAGCAGACGCACCAATCAGGAGAGAAACATTTTTGCAGAAAGATTAATATCTGATATTTTGGGAACAAAGCATGAAAGTCATTGTTGGGGAAAATTGGCCCTCAGTTGGACTTTCTTACAATGACTTTGATTTGCAAATTGTATTTCAAATTACATACAGTGGGCACGGGCATCAAGGGTCTTCTCCATGATGAAGACCTCAGAGATTTGCACAAAGCCCCACTCAGTTTCTTCATTTACAGAAGAGAGGTAGTTACAGCAACTGGCAGCTTTCTTATGAGGATTCAATAATAAAAAGAACTAGCTAACGATGATTGAGTGCCTTCTCTAGGTAGGCAATGTTCTAAGCACATTCCGTATATTTATTTAATCCAAATGACAGTCATACCCACCTTCCAGATGAGAAAACTGAGACATGGTAATGTAGTTTTTAAAAAAACCCAACAGCTTGAAAGCAGCAAGCCCAGGATTTGAACCCTGGCACCCGGACCAGGGCCTGTGTTTGCATCTACTGTGCTGTCTTGTTTCTCCAAGTGGTGATGGGCCTGGAGCTGGTGTACAGGGCCCAGGTCTGGCTGAGACTGAGGCTTCTCAGGCCATGCTCTGTTCCTGTTGCTCTTCCATCTGTACTGGCCTCTCTTCCTGGACCTCTCCCCCAGCGTCTTCCTGGCCCCCATGTGTATTTCCCCGTGAGACTTCCACATAAAACCGCGCTCTCGGCAGGACCTAGGTTGCAGCTGTCTCTCTCTGTAGAGACGTGTCTTATCTGTGCAGAACGAGCATTCTCACGGCCTGATGTGGGGCAGGTGGGAGCAGTGTATGCTGCTTTGATTGTTTCCTCTTTAGATCTCGGTGAGGCGCATCTCTCAGTACCTGTGACTGACTAGGCTGAGGGCTGTGCATCCCTGCTCTTTGATCTGTGTCTCTGTGTAGATGGGGGTGGGGGGGGCAGGAGCAACAGCTTCTACAGAACAGCTACTGCTTTGGTACCTGGGCTCAAGGCCAAGTTTGGACTTCCTGGGTGGCTTTGGACAGGCTCTCAACCACTCTCAGCCTCACCTTGCTTATTGCGACAGTGGGGCTGCTCATGGCAGCCTTGGGATTTCTAGGGGGTTCCGATGAGATGGCTGGGCACAGCTCTGGGTCAAAGGCTGGTATACAGTAGGTGCTCTTTGGCCAGTGCTCACAGCAGCTGTGGATGTCATATTCCCTGCTCCTTGCCGGGTCACCTCCTGTGCTTCCTACATCATGGAGCCTCCAAGTCACTTTTTCAGGGTGCTTCTCTTGAAAGACCCTCTGCCTTGCTTCTGCTCCACTTGGCCAACCTTATCCTGGCCCTTGTCACATATATCAAAGAAGAGGGCATCATTCAATATCAGAAGCAAGAAGCTGAATTCCTTGGTATACTTTGCAAAGGTAGTCTCCCCAAATCAAGCAGGAGCTGATCTTTGGAGAGATCGGGGAAGGATAGAGTCCTGGGATAGGAGGACTTTAAGAGCAGGACGTTCTGAGTTTGGCTGGCTGTCTCTGTGGTAGACATGTGGCTATTGGGAATAAGACTGTTATTGATTGATTGACTTTCAGAGGTGGGCTGTAAAGCTCTCCGTGATGAATGAGGATGAGCTTTAAGCTGGTTTGGGGATTAATTGTTTGCAGCTTGGGACTGAGGTCAAAGAATATCTTTTCCTTTGTAGATTCGGGGAATAGGAAGGTTTTGTTCTCCCTCTGTAGCTGTCATCTTCTCCCAAGGACTAGAGGTTCCTTGAAGGCAGGGGCTGTGTCATCATTCTGGCATGCCTGGCACCTAGCACGCTGTCTGGCACACAGCAAGCACTCACAAGACATCGTTCAATGAACAGTGACTGTTGCCTCCAAGTCCCTTTGCTTTGATCTCTTTTCAGTGCCTTTGTGATGATCTATTTGCATAGATTTCCCAAGGGGAAGTGGCAGAATTCACTTGCAGATCCCCAGTGGCTGGGAGCATGTTCCCTGGCACATGATAGGTGCCCAGAGCACCATACAACAAAGGCGCTGCCTGCTCTCGTTTTGCCTGGGCACGTTGGAATGAGATCTTAGACCCAGGACCAAGAGTGGGAGCGAATGGGCGGAAGACATGGGAGGGACAAGGTCAAGGTGAAGAGGCTGACCTTGAGCAGAGGGAGACACTCTTTCAGACTAAAGGAAAGGAAGTTGAGATGAGCATGATGTAAATACGTAGGGAAGGTTGGGAGAATTGAGGGGAGTATCTGATGGCCTCAATTCTTCAGTGATGGAGAAGACATCCTCTGCTAGAATGAGGGAGGTGGGGGCTGATAAGGAAATAGGAGCTGATATAGAATAACAATGATAATAGGTAACATTTATGAAGCACCTGTCAAAAATTGTTAATATCTGTAACATAACGCTTAATAATGCTAACTTGTAGCTGATGTCTGAGAGCAGATACCAAGAACCTTGTGAGGTAGGAATGTAGTTGCCATAATTGTTGTTTTGTAGTTGAGGAAACGGAGACAGAGTGAAGTTAAAGCCAAGGTCACTGAGCTCGTAAGTCGTGGAGCCAGTCGCCAGGTCAGCGCTGTTACCCAGCATCTGACACAGCACTCAGGAGCTGAATGAAGTCCAAAGCTGATTTTAGATGGAAGCTTTTGGTAGGTGCAAGAATGTGGGTTTATAAAAGCCAGCAAGACAGTTAAGGTTGGAGTTGTAGCCAGAAATAAAGGCCTGGAAGAGGTGGATTTCAGTAGAGAGAGAAAGGGAGAGTGCTCCAGGCTGATGCTGGGGCCATGTGTAAGAGTGGGGGCCCTTGGTGAGTGCAGTGGCTCATGCCTGTAAGCCCAGCACTTTGGGAGGCTGAGGCAGGCAGATCACTTGAGAGCAGGAGTTCAAGACCAGCCTGGCCAACATGTGAAACCCCATCTCTACTAAAAATACGAAATCAGCCAGGTGTGGTGGTGCCTGCCTGTAATCCCAGCTAATCAGGAGGCTGAGGCTGGAGAATTGCTTGAAGCTGGGAGGTGGAGGTTGCAGTGAACCGAGATCATGCCACTTCACTCCAGCCTGGGTGACAGAGCAAAACTCCATCTAAAAAAAAAAAAAATGGGGGCACAGGAACTCTCATTATGCTGAGGACCCCACAGGAGCTGAGGCTCAGGGCTGTCACAGAGGGTCCTGGATCCAGGCTAAGTGACGTGGAGTCACTACAGGGTTTGGATCTGAGGCGTAAAGTGATTGCCCAGAGATCGGGCAATAGTGATAGCCAAGGTGTAAGATTGATTGTGTGATGTGTATCCACACCAACATGGGTTTGTGGTGCCTGTGTGTGCCCCCATGCTGTGCATACCGCATGCATCGTGTTCACACTCAGTGTACTCTGAGGGAGGCTGAGCAGAAGGCTGTTGCAGATGATTGAATCAGAGGGATTTAGATGGTAGGGAGACCAGAGTCATCCCAGGGGTACTGACTGGGACTGTGTGGAAGGTGATAGTTTCTGTTATGACAGGGGATTGCTGGAGAAACAGCAAGTCCATGTACATGTTATGAGTTCAGTGCTTAGAGGTGTTGAATTTGAGGTGCTTATGGGCAAATGGGGGAGACAGCCAGGGAGAAAGCTGTATCTTGGAATCTGGAGGTGATTTGGCTGAAGGTGAGGATTTGAGAACTGGTGATGTTGCAGCCATGAGTAGTCCTGACATTGTCCAGAGCAAGTGTGAATCGAGTGAGAAGGAAATACCAGACCCACGTTTCTACCCACCTATCCATTTCACCCAACCATTCAACCCATTTGATCCACCCAGGAAGCCCCACACCCAGGCATCTGTCTGTGCATCCCCAGCACCCTCCCACTCATCTGCGTTCATCTCATCCACCATCCCAATCCTCTTCCCATACGCTTGTCTGTTCACACTCACGCAGCCATCCCATTTCATCCATCCATTCATCCGCTGCTGCCTCTCATCCCAGCCATCCCCTCCATACATCCCAACCACCCATCTGTTCATCCATCCATTCCTCCATCTCATTAATAAACCATTCATTAATAATCATTTTATATTACATGTTGAAATCATGGTATGAATATATTGAGTTAAAATATATCATTAAAATTAATTTTATTGTTAATATTTTAAAACTATGGCTACTACATTTAAAAAGAATGAAAAGAGTATAATCGGATTGTCTGTAACACAAGGAATAAATGCTTGAGGGGATGGATACCCCATTCTCCATTATGTGATTATAACACATTGCAACATTGCATGCCTGTGTTGAAATAGCTCACGTGCTCCATAAAAAAACTGTGGCTACTAGAAAATTTAAAATTATATACGTGGGTCACATTTGTAACTTTTCTTACATTTCTGTTGGACAGTGCTAATTTGTACAATCCCTCACCCATCTGCTAATTCACCGATCATCTATGACCTGTTACCCATCTATCTGTCACTCATCTATGCATCATCTATCCACCCATCCATTCATCCACCCATCTGTCCATTCATCCATCCCGTCCTTTACATCATTCCTCCTTTCCATCCATTCATCTACCCACTTATCACATCTGTTCACCCCATAAATATTTTATTTATACCTGTTATGAATCAGTAACTCTATGGTCATAAGAATGAGAAAACTGAGGCTTAAAGCACTTCAGCAGTTGGCCCAAGGTGGCACAGATGGACCTGGGATCTGATTCTCTAAGATCAGGGCTCTTCACATTGGCTGCCTATTTGCTAAGTTTCCTGAGGGGAAAAAAAAAATCCTTTGGGGGAACATGGTGTAGCTTAGGTTCGGGGGTGGCTATTGGAATAGGGGCCTAGGAACTCTTTTTCCTGAGGGGACCACACAGGGAAAGGAGAGGTAGCGGAGAGATAGACTCCTTAGAAGCCCCTGTAAGCTGTGTCCCTCGTGGCCGTCATGAAAGGGTTATCCCTACACATTCGATATTTGCAAAAATGTGGGTTCTTTCAGATTCCAAAACTCATTTCCATGACAAAACTCTTGGGAAGAGAAGATGAAGGCCTGGCTTTTGCAGAACAATCTTCCAGCTGTAATGAGGACTGAAGATGGCAATGGGAAAAGGAATTATAATTAGAATATGAAATGGGGAAAATTAATCTATTCCAGTCACTGGTAAGAGGATGTTCTCCTGGCGTTCATGGAAATTCTTAAGCTGTTGTTTCTCCCTACATTTTTTTCCTCACATTTTGAAGCATAGGGAAGGTTGTATGGTGTGAAAAAAGATTTTTGACTAAGAAACTGATACATCATGAAATATGCATTGAATTTAAGTTCATGTGCATCTTTGCTTTGTATGTCTATGCACATGCAGTGTGTGTGTTCACATTTATGTGAGTTACATTTAAGTGGCTGCAGATGCATGGTATATTTATACACATGTGGGCATATCCTGCTTTCCTCTGTGTGCATGCTGGGGTTATTGTGTACCCAGTTGTGTAAGGGTCTCTGATATGTGCACACTCACACTTGTGCTGTGTGTGCGTTGGTTTGCGTTACCCATGGACGTGGTACATGAGTGAGTTGAATGCTTCCGTGTCGAAGGCTGTGCTTGCATGACATGGGTCCACACAAACGTGGGCTTGTGGTGCATGTGTGTGCTGCCCACGCTGTGCACGTGGTGTACAGCATATACCTTTGTTCACACTCAGTGTGTGCACTGCTGCGGGTGTCGATGTGGATGTTTCTGATCTTGTCTGTGCACATGTGGAGGAGGAGGTAGTCCTGCTGTGTCTGAGGGCAGAGGTGACTTTGTGACCTCTCCCCTTGGCTTCCAAGTTCATCCACCCAGAAAGGGTTCCAAATAAGTAGGGGCTGAGGTGGTAAACCCCAGGCCCCAGAGCCCTGGAAGCCAAGCCAGGGGGAGCCTGAGAACCCTCAGTGTCCCTCAGCTACTCCTCTGTTCCCCCAGTGGTTCCAGTGTGGTGGAATCCTGGCAGAGGTGGGCAGAGAACAGGCCTCCTCGCCTCCTCAGGGCCTCTGCTCATGGCTGCTTGGCAGCTGGTCCTGAGCCCAGCAGTCTCCAGGGCACCGTGCAAGGTGCCCAGGGGTAACTGAACTGAGGAGACCCAGGCCCTGCCTCGGGAACCTCTGCCAACTTCTCAAGCGCTCCTTGAAAGCCAGAAGCAAGCTTTACTTTGGCACGTGGCAGCTGTTTCTTAGACACTGGTTGAATAAAGGAGTGAATGAATAAGACAGGCTCTGGTGACCTCATGGGACTCCACTACCCACCCCTTTGCCTGCCCCTAACACGCTCGTATTGGAGACCAGGCCCCCTTGCCCTACCCCTCCAGCGCCATTCCCACCACTCTCTGTGGATAATTCCTCTTCTTCTGGACCTCTAACACACTTACCAAGCACCTGTTATACGCAGGCCCCAGGCAGACTATTGATAATATAGTAGGATCTAGAAAAGCGTTGGTCCCTGCTGTGAATGCACTTGCAGCTAGTGGGACAGACCAAGCAGAAGAAATCCAACAAGGGACTCCTAAATCCCATCTCTCCCCAGCTGTGTGATCTTGGACCACTGCTTACCCTCTCTCCACCAGTTTCCTTGGTCTTAACAGGGAAAAGGATACTTTCTTCATTGGGTCATTGTGAGGAATAAATGAGGTCTTTTGTGTGAGGCATTTTGCTCAGTGCCAGGAATATTCATTCAGTCACCAAATATTTATTGGTTGCCTACTGCACGTGTCAGGGAATGAAGCAGATGGTGGCCGTGCCTTGTGGTGGTTCTGTTCTCGCCAGCATTTAATAAATGGTGACCATTCAAAGCTTCTTTGGACATCTTTCCCTCTGTTTCTTATGCATATTCCTGTACCGTACTGTTCGATTACTATTGCTTTGTAAAATGTTTCAAACACTTCATTAAACTTAATGCTCCTCCATTTCCAATTATTCTTCCTATTTGGGTCTACTTAAAAGTTATGTGTAGTTTATTAAAAGTTTTACTTTTGTCAATATAACCAATGGTCATGGTCACACATTGAGTCAAGTAGCCAGGAGCTTTTGCTGAAAGCTCCCCTACCCTGCCCAACTTATAGCCCCATCCCTAATGCCAGCCTCTGCAAGGCTCTGGGAGATTTGGAGATGACCAGGACACAGTTCCAGCCTCCATGTTGCTCCCACTCTGGGACAGATGACCAATGTGGAGATAGTCTGTGCTGTAAGAGGAACAGCCAGAGGAGGTGAGAGCATGGCAGGCCTCCTGGAGGAGGCAGCCTCTAAGCAGGGTCTTGCAGCATGAGCTCTGGATGCAGTGTGATAGACGGAGTCCTGCCTTTGGGCTCAGTGCCCAAAGTCTAGGCATGGAACAGGCTTGTCTTTTAATCATCCAGCCGTCACTGAGGGACTCTCCCTGTCCCTGTTCTGGGGAGGCTCTTTGGTGCAATCATCAACCCAACTGCCTAGATGGGAAGATAGGCCTGGTCAGAGGCAATCTGAATGTGGCAGTGGCTGCTTTATTTACTTATTCAACAAACATTTATTGAGTACCTTCTCTGTGCCAGGCACTGTTCTAGGAGCTTAGGAGGCATCAGCAAACAGATAGATGAAGGTCCCTGATTCCTGGGAGCCTCCATTCTGGTAGGAGGACTCTAACTGTAAGCAATGAATACAGTAAATTTAAGGAATGCTAGCAGGTAGCAGTGGCTGTGGAACAAAGACCAAGGGAAAGCAGGGCGAGGGCATCGGGAATGGTGGTAGAAAGGGTGGTGGGCTCTCAGCCCACAGAGGCTGGGGACTGGCGTCTGAGTCAGTTGTCAGGCAAAGCTTCTCTGAGTGAAAGGGTCTGGGTAAACTGACATTCACATGGTTGTGGAGTGTGGATTTCTGTGGCCTCCGTGAGGGCCCCGGGGTGAAGTCTGTCTAAATTTCAAATGTACATACAGTTGGACCTGGCAATTCTACACATAAATCCTACAGATAAACTCACACCCATGCTCAGTGATGGATGCACAAAAATATTTCTGGGAGCAATATTGGGATAGCAAAAGACTAGCAACGATGCAGCTACCCCTGTGCTCAGCTAGTTAAATACGTGTGTTACATCCACACTGTGGAATCCTGCGCACAGAAGAGAGAATCATGTTCTGATATGAAACACTTTCTAAGATGTGTTGCTAAGAGAAAAAGTGCAGAACTGTATAGCATGCTGTCATGAATAGAATAAATGACTCTAAAATGCGTTTATGTAGAGGTCTTTGAAAGGATATAAAAAAGCTGGTAGACATTGCCTCTGGAGAAGGGCAGTGGATGGCTGGACGGGGGGGTAGTGTTGGTTTTTGTATTCTTGGAATTTTGAGCTATGTGAATATATCTTAACCCAGAAATGTTTCAATTAAAATGAAATGGCTCTTTGCTATTGGTGCCCCAGCCAGGACCCTTTACTGACCAGCACAGACATCTCCCGTCCACCTTGAGCACGGGCTGCCTGCAGATGGCTCCCAGCCAGTACAATTCTCTGAAGAATTGTCCTTGGACAATTGGGGTCCCCTTGCTCAGAAGGTTATGCCTCCCCATGTCCCCTAAGGGTAGCCCATGGCCAGTGACTTCCTAACCTGGGCTGCGGCCGCCTCCCCTTGCTTCGTGTTGGAACTAAAACTCTGCAGTACAGTTCATGCCGCAAAGCTCCTCACTGGAAGAGGCTGAGGGAAGTCTTCAGCCAAAACCACATCCTTGCTTAGCTGCATCCACTCCTGTCCGGCTTGCCTCCCATGCTTACAGGGTATTCCCAAGGAGTACTTCCTTGATTACCACATGCGTCTGAACCTTTGCCTCAGGCTCTGCTTCTAGGGAACCCTAAGATACCTAGCTCAAGGGAGGGGAACCAACTGAAATTAGTGCTCTCCATGTTAATATGTTAAGTGGTCTACAGTGCAACATCCTATGAAGAGGGGACTACAGGCAGACGGAGTCTCGCTCTTGTTACCCAGGCTGGAGTGCAATGGCGCGATCTTGGCTCACCACAACCTCCGCCTCCCGGGTTCAAGCGATTCTCCTGCCTCAGCCTCCCGAGCAGCTGGGACTACAGGCGCGCGCCACCATGCCCGGCTAATTTCTGTATTTTTAGTAGAGACGGGGTTTCACCATGTTGACCAAGATGGTCTCGATCTCTTGACTTTGTGATCCACCCGCCTCGGCCTCCCAAAGTGTTGGGATTACAGGCGTGAGCCGCCGCGCCCGGCCGCATCATTCTCATTTAACAGATGATGAATCTCACAGGTTGAGACACCAGCTTGAGATCATACTTCAGGGCAAAGAGGGAGGCAGGGGTCCCAGAGCCCACATCTCTTCCCTGCACCTGCTCCTGAATTTTTAGGCCGATTTGAAGGGAACTCTTCCTGAATCCAGACTTGGCAGCTTCTCTGCACACAGGGTGTAGTTCCTGTACATGGTCTTTACCACAGTCCTCCCTGCCTGTGGCCAGGCGTGGCCCTAGGGGCTAGGATGGCATAGGTGATGGGGCAAAACCACTCAGGATGGCAGACTCAGAGGGCATGTCTAGGGCAGGCTGTCATGATCCCAAGGCTCTGGTGTTCTTGGCCTCCCCCAGTACATGGGATTCCAGCTTTAGCTGGTCATCTGATATCATTTTGGTCAAGGGAGGTATTTGCATACTTCTAAGGATGGGCAGCTCAGCACCTGACAAGGCAGCCTGCTGTGTCTATGGACAAGGTATAGAGGGCAGAAAGGTGTTCCTATTTTCATTTTAAGTGTGTTTAACAGTGTGAACCTGAGCACTTGAGGGCCATGGAACAGGGGCTGCTCCTTCCACCCTAGAGGGAGCCCTGCAGAAATGGAGCCTTGGGCATCTTGGGCTCTGATTTGGCTTCTATAGTCCCCACAGTCCCCTGCATTCAGTCCCCTGGCCTCCTGTGGCTGCCTCTCCTGGTGCCTTCCTGAGAGCATTTTAATCAGAGCTGCTTCTCCCTCTCTCTCTGTTCTAGCTTGATGGTGACAGTGCCTACGTGGGGATGAGTGACGGAAACCCAGAGCTCCTGTCAACCAGCCAGGTGGGTGCCCCATCCCCCCTGAACGAGGGTCTAAGCTTTGGGCTGGCTGGAGCCAAGCTGTTCCTGGGTGGAGGTGGGGGGTGCAGAGTGGGGCCAGCACAACCCACTACCGTCCCCTCTCTGAATGATCAAGAATAGCAATTGAGTCTCCTTAAAAGGCACAATCAAAGTGGGACTGTCGTGTTCTCTATAAATCAACTACCTGGCTACTGTTGGCTTGAAATGGATTGGGAACCTGTGAAACTTGAAATGTTTTGCCCACACTCCCCATGCTTGGGGGAGCTTTTCCGCAGGAGTGAGCTGAGATGCCTGCTGCTCCATGCCTCTTACCACTACACAGCACCCATGGGGACATGTTCTGATTTGGATGCACACACGCCTGTGCATAGGCATGCACGGTTCTTCTGCCCACTGGGAGCTGTTGAAGGCCACAGGGGAGGGTTGTGGACAGGGCACAAGGGAGGAGAGCAGAGGCTTCCTGTGAGAGCCTTGCCGGAGGCAAAGGAAGCAGAGTCATTCCTGGGCAAGGCTGTCCCAAACCCATCCCGGCCCTCGGGAGGCCAGAGATGTCAGTTGGAATCAGATTTTCCACTGAGAGCCTGGTCTTTGAAAATTAATGTTTCTCTCAGCTGGGAGCATCCTCACTGTAGACTCTGATGCCACAGAGGGTCCTCACTGCAGGTCCAGGGAGGGTCACCCTGCACAATGTGATGCCGGGGCGGGTCCCCACTGCAGGCTGGCACTCCAAGAAGGGTCCTCACTGCAAGGCAGGACCCTGGGGAAGGTCATCTCTGCAGAATGCAATGCCAGGGTGGCTCCTCACTGCAGGCTGGGGCCCCAGGGAGTCACTGCAGAAAGTGATACCAGGGAGTGTTCTCATTGCAGGCATGGCATCATGGAGGATGGTTTCCTAGGCGATGGTACTTGCTGGATGGGACCAGCTCAGGACTGATTGGAGGGTTATAGCTGCTCAGAAACTTGGGAAGCAGGAGGGCAACTCTGGCCCTGGAGCTGACCTCTACCGTCTGTCTCTACCACTGGGGGACTATGGCAGTCCAAGTTGAGTGGCCCCTCAGCCATCAGGCTGGGCACGTATTTTCCAGCTGGGGCAATAGAAGCCCATTAACTCACAAATATTTATATCCTCTATTCTGTGACAGGTCCCATGGAGGCCGTAGATGAGTAAGACATGGGCCTGTGGCCCTAGGGAGAACTACTAGTGAGAAAGACACTGTAGTTTCAGTGGGGTGTGGAAGCTCTGCTGCAGGATCGCTCCTGCTGCCAGGGCCACCATACCATGCCCCGCTCTGGCTTGTCCCTGCGTAAGCATCATGCTGCTGCTGCAAAACTGTCTTTATATTGCATTGACATGCACCAACATTCACAACTGGCGGGCAAGACTCCAGGTCCTAGAAGTGGTTATTTTGGAAGAGTCCACTGATGTCATTTAATCGTACATAATCAGTTGAAACGTAGTCCTCTCAGCAGACCAGAGTTAGCCCTGACATCTCATCTGAGCCTGTTCACAATGTTTGGATAGTATTTTGGTAACATATTGAGCCCTGGTTTTCAGAACTATATTATGGTGAATTCTGTTCTGGAACCTACTGGAAAGCATTGGCAATGTCCTTCCACCAAGAAGGGAAAGTGGGACTCAGTGGGACTCTGTGTCTGCTCCAGGCCTGGGCAGAGGGGAGCCCAGTCCTTTGGAGAGGAGACTTGGTACAAACAAATGTCTCCCTCCCCAAACTGTTAAGTCATATCCTCAACAATTTCCCCAGTACTTTGCAGCTTGCAAAGCCTTTTTCTCAATGTTTATTTCAGCTAATCTTCACAACAGCCTTGAGTATGAGTAGACATTATTGTTCAGTTCATTTTATAGATGAGGCAACTGAAGATCAAGGCTGTTGGCGGATTCAATCAAGGTGACTCAGCCAGGGAGCATGAGAGCTGGCATTTGAACTTGTGAAGCTCAGACTCGGCTCCACAAGCTTCCCTTGCCTCGTCACTGACTTGCCTCAGCCTAGATGCTACTTCTTCAGGGAGCACTTTGTGGCCTCCACATTAGGTCCCCTTTCCATGATTCTCATTAAATGGCACCAGGTCTTTTAAATTCATGTTGTTTGTCACTGTGGTCATCTACTTATCTTGTGATGACTTGGTTAATGCCTGATTTCCTTCCTAAACTGTGACCACCATGGGAAAGATCTGGTCTGTCTTGTCCCATGCTGTGTTTTACAGTGGAGCATAGCGTCTGGAACATCGAGAGCACTCAGGAAATATTTGTGTAATGCGTGATGGTAGCCCCTGCTCTTCTCTGAACTTCAGTGTCTCTAACAGTGGGACAAAGTGGTTGGACTTCCTGAGGGTCCTTTTAAATCTTTTATGATGTCACCAAGAGGGTCTCCCTAACTTAGGACTTTATGAAGAAGATATCGAAATTCTCTGAGGTTAATTAAATCTACCCAGTGGCATGAACCAATCTTAATGTGAGCAAATTTTGCAATTGCAGTCTAGATTTCTTATAGTGTATCCATTAGTTTTTGCTGCATAACAAACACCTCAAAACTTAGTGGCTTGAAACAACAAATGTTTATTTACTTACTAATTCAGTGGGACCGCAGTTTGACTGGATTCAGCTGGGTGGTGGTTCTGGCCTTGCCTAGGATCGCTTTAGCAGCAGCAGTACACTGCCAGATCAGCCGTGGGCTGGTTGGTATGGGAGGCTCGCCTCTACTCCACATGGTCTCTCAGCCTCCAGCGGGCTAGCTCCAGGTTGTTCACATGGTAGGAGAAGGATTCTCATAGCAGCAAGAGCAGAAGTTGCAAGATTTCTTGAGGCCTAGGCTTGAAGTAAACACACATCTATTTCCAACACATTCTGTTTGTCAAAGCCAGTTATAGGACCAGCCTAAACTCAAGGAATGGAGAAATAGCCTTTACCTCTTGATGGGAAAGGCTGTAAAGTATTGTGGGCTTTTTCAAACTACCACATGTAGGAAACATATAGGATATGATTCATGCTTATTTTATTTGAAAGATAACTTAGACTTTTCTGGTACATACAGCTCCCTACAGCTCAGTGGGACCCTACTGGCTTCTAGTCTTTAATGAGGAAAGTCCTATATATTTCCTTCCTGTCTTTTCCCTGGAGTGGCTCTTGAACTCACACACACACACACACACACACACACACTCACACACACACACACTCACACACACACACATCACACACACACACTCACATCACACACACATCACACACACACACATCTCACACACACACACAGACACACACACACACTCACATCACACACACACACACCCTCTCACAGTGTGTTGTCTCATCAGCTCAGGAATTGTATTGTCCCAATTACTGGATTAAGGATTGACATAAACATTTGGGTAAAATGAAGCTCTCATAGCCACTAGAGGATTCAGAGGATAAACACTCTAAATGGCATAAAGTACGTTTTATAAATACAGTTAAATACAAGGTTTACCCGATCAGCAAGTGTTCACTGGGCACCTGCTATGCGCAAGGCTGTGAATGTGAGCGGGAAGCCGTTTATGGAAAACGTTTGCTTCCAGAACATCCAATCCGTTTTTTTTTTTTTTTTTGAGATATAGTCTCACTTTGTCACCCAGGCTGGAGTGCAGTGGCCCAATCTTGGCTCACTGTGACCTCCAATTCCCGGGTTCAAGTGATTCTCCTGCCTCAGCCTCCTGAGTAGCTGAGATTACAGGTGCCTACCACCACACCCGGCTGATTTGTGTGTGTGTGTGTGTGTGTGTGTGTGTGTGTGTGTGTATGTGTTTTTTTTAGTAGAGACAGGGTTTCGCTATGTTGGCCAGGCTGGTCTTGAACTCCTGACCTTAAGTGATCCACTCACCTTGGCCTCCTAGAGTGCTGGGATTACAGATGTGAGTCACTATGCCTGGCTCAGAACATTCAAATCATTACAAACCTGCTTTTTAATGTAACACTTCTCCTGAAACGCCACCTCCTTTACTTAGAAACTGCAGCTGAGACAGAGGCTCCCTAGGGTATGTATTAGCTGACTGTCCCTTTTTGAAAACTTTCACAGCAGGCCTGTGGGCTTGAAGTTTCTTTTGCAAATGCATGCTCCGTTGTCTGGTTTTTGCAAGTCTCCACAGAAATTTTGGCATAGCTGCCTTAGCTTCTACAAATGATCGCTACTCCCTCTCCCTCCGTGGACCTTAGATTACCTTTTACCAGACTTGCCAGGGTGGCCTGAAAATGAGATATAATTCTGAGACAGGGCTGTATCCCCATCAGCAGCTTCAGGGGGCAGAAGACCTGGTAGAGGTCATTTCTTCCCATTTGAGAGCAGACTCTGTCCAGGAGTTACAGGAATGAATATTTCCTGGTTATGCGACCCAGGAAGAGTCTCCTCCTTCCTGGGATGAGGTGAGGAGGAAAGGGAGTAGGCTTGGGACTCAGCAAACCTGGATTCAAATTCCAGCTCCTCCATGCCACAGCGTGGGCCAGATTTCCTTACGCAAGTGATAGCAACTTCCTATCAAATGGGAGGAGTAGCCTACCTCCTAGAGTGTCATGAGAAGTAAATGAGGTGTGTGTGTTATGGATTCGGTTGCTGCCTCACCAGAGTCCTGCTCATCACTCAGCTGCTATGAGTGTTGGCTGCTAACTATTCACAGCTACTCCTTCTTTGGAAAATTGGAACTGTGAACTCAGGAGAGGATGTAAGGGGAAGTCTAGAGACTGATATCCTTATCTCAAGGAGTGACCAACTTTGCAACGCCTCATGGGCTCCAGCTAATCCAGCCAGACTCCAGCGGAGGCCAGATCCTTACACCGCTCCTCCTCTGTCCTTTCCTGCCTCCCTTCCTCCCTTCTTCCGAGAACCTTTCTCCATCGAGTCACTTTCACAGGCATCCCCCTCTCAGGCCCTACTTCAGAGGAAGCTAAACTAAGAGTAGGTAAAGCACCAGAGTTTGGAAAAACCAGCTATGACTTATTTTTATTTTTATTACCGTAAATAATGGTTTGGTCACACAAGAGCCTCTGGTCACCTCCTGGGCTCATTTACAACTTGGTGTTTTCGTATGCATTGTTTCCTCTGATGGGAATCCCCTAGTGTTTTTCAACCAACAAATGCCTGTTTGTTCCTTCAGGGGCACTGCAAATGTCACCCCCTCATCACAGCCTTCCTGGCTGTGTGCAGAGTTTTCCATTCTCTTGGTTCTGATACCACTTCTGCTAAAGAGCTTGCTCATATTTTTAAAGAAATTATTGAAAGAACTTGTGTGTGTGTGTGTGTGTGTGCATGTGCGTGTGCGTGTACGTGTGTGTGTATGTGAGTCGGGGGAGACAGACTGAATGACAAGATCAGATTTGCAGTAGTAAAAGCTCTCATGACAAGAATGAATACAGGGAAACCAAGTGGGAGGGTGTGGTAGTAGGCCAAGTAAAGGATTTTAGTTACCCTAGATTGTGGCAGAGGGGATGGAAAGCAGTAGATGGATTGGAGATGTGTTTTGGAGATAAAATTGGTGGGTCTTGACAGTGATGGACATGGAAGGAGAGAGAAATGGAGGAGTAAAGGATGACTCTTGGGCTTCTACCGTGAGCCCGTTTTCAGGCATGGTGGTACCTTTTTCTGAGTTGGGGAAGCCCTGAGGAGATACAGGTTTGAGGACATCAGACTTGGATGTATTACATTTGAGATGCTCATCCACATGGAGATATTCAAGTAGGTAGATGATGGTACAAATCTGGAGCTCATGAGAGAAGTAAATTTGGAAATCTTCAGCCCATGATGTCAAAACCTTGGGAGGAAGGAGATTTATGGAGGGAGAGGGAAGAGTGAGAAGAGCAGAGGACCAATGACTGAGATGTTGAGCTCCAACATTTGAAGGCAAAGTGGAGGAGGAGGGAAAGACTGTGAAGTAGATTAAGAAGGAGTGGTTTGAGAGTAGGAGAACTTGAGGTCTTAAAACCAAGGGCAGAGTAATTCAGGAAGAAGAGAGGGGGTCTGGGGAAAAAAGATGTTGGATCCACAGCTCCTTAAAATTTATCAAAGGATAAATAAAATCCTTTGATAATGGGATCACATCAGGTTAAAAAGCTTCTGTACAGCAAAGGAAACAATCAACAAAGTGAAGAGACAGCTCACAGGATGGGAGAAAATATTTTCAAACTACCTGACAAGAGATTAATAACCAGAATATATAAGTGCAAATGACTGTTTAGGAAAAAAAAATCATAATCCAATTTAAAAAATGGGCCAAAGATTTGAATAGACATTTCTCAAAAGAAGACCTGCAATGGTTAACGGGCCTATGAAAAGTTGCCCACCTTCCTGATCATCAGAGAAATGCAAATCAAAACTGCAATGAAATATGGTATCACCCCAGTTAAAATGGCTTATATTCAAAAGACAGGCAATAAAAATGCTAGTGAGTGTGTAGAGAAAAGGGAACCCTTTTCACTGTTGGTGATAATGTAAAATAGCACAATCATTATGGAGAACAGTTTGGAGGTTCCTCAAAAAACTAAAAATAGAGTTGCCATATGATCCAGCAATCTGACTGCTGGGTATATACCTCAAAGAAAGGAAATCAGTGTATTGAAGATACCTGCACTCCATGTTTGTAGCAGCACTGTTCACAAACAACCAAGACTTGGAAGAAACCTAAGTGTCCATCAACAGATGAATGGATAAAGAGAATGTGGTATTTATACGCAATGGAGTACTATTCAGCCATAAAAAACAATGAGATACTGTCATTTGCAACATGGATGGAACTGGAGATCGTAATGTTAAGTGAAATAAGTCAGGCACAGAAAGATAAACATTGCGTGTTCTCACTTATTTGTGGGATCTAAAAATCAAAGCAATTGTACTCATAAAGATACCGAGCGGTAGGATGGTTGTCAGAGGCTGGGAAGAGTAGTGGAGCAGAGGGGGACATGAGGGTGATTAATGTGTATAAAAAAATAGAATGCATGAGACTTAGTATTTGATAGTACAACAGGGTAACTTAGTCAATAATACCTGTACATGTAAAAATAACTAGAAGAGTATAATTGGGTTGTTTGTAACACATGGATAAATGCTTGAGGAAGTGGATACCCCATTTTCTATTATATAATTATTTCTTATTGCATGCCTGTATCAAAACATCTCATGTACTCCATAAATATGTACACCTATGTACACACAAAAATTAAAAATTAAAAATAATTTGATAAATGTTAAATCAAACTTGAAATATACTCAAGGAAACCATAAAGGCACCAGCAAAACGATTGTTAAGGTATACTTTGCAGCTCTGGTGTGGGGAAGGCATTTCTACAATTCAAAGCTTTAGAAGAAAAGACTTAAAATTGGACCATACATTAAAATAAAACTAAATTAATATAAAAATGAACATAAAATCAGCATATGACTTTTGTATGGCTAATTGAGCACAAGTCAGCAGACGAATGTTGGGCAAGAATATTTTCAACTCATGTCCGAGTTGAAGAACTAATCACCCTTATATGTAAAAAGTTGCTAGAAATCAGTTCAAAACCCTGGTAGAAAAACAGAAGAAGAAATACAAATGGTTCCTAAGAATCATTCATAAGATACATCGTAAGAGAGCCATTTTTTACCGATTGGATTGACCAAAACCCAGAGGTTTGATAACACACTATTGGAGTTCTTACGGGGAAACAGGTACTTTTATACATTGCTGTGGGCGGGGCAAATTGGCAACATCTATCAAAATTACGAATACATTGACTTTTAACCCAGCAATTCTTTTTTTTGGAAATATGCCCTACAGGTGTATTTGTACACATGAGAAATGACATATTCAAGACTATTCATTTTGATATTGCTTTACTAAAAAAGTGAAAAAAGATTGCCACTGGTCATCAGAGAAGTGCAAATCAAAACCACATTGAGATGCCATCTCATGCCAGTTAGAATGAGATCATTAAAAAGTCAGGAAACAACATGCTGGAGAGGATATGGAGAAATAGGAACGCTTTTACACTGTTGGTGGGAGTGTAAATTAGGTCCAACCATTGTGGAAGACAGTGTGGTGATCCCTGAAGAATCTAGAACTAGAAATACCATTTGATCCAGCAATCCCATTACTAGGTATATACCCAAAGGATTATAAATCATTCTATAAAGACACATGCACACATATGTTTATTACAGCACTGTTCACAACAGCAAATACTTGGAACCAACCCAAATGCCCATCAGTGATAGACTGGATAAAGAAAATGTGGCACATATACACCATGGAATACTAGGCGGCCATAAAAAAGGATGAGTTCATGCCCTTTGCAGGAACATGGATGAAACTGGAAACCATCATTTTCAGCAAACTAACGCAAGAACAGAAAACCCAACACCATATGTTCTCACTCAGTGGGAGTTGAAAAATGAGAACACATGGACACAGGGAGGAGAATATCACACACACCAGGACCTGTTGGAGAGTGAAGGGCTAGGGGAGGGAGAGCATTAGGAAAAATACCTAATGTAGATGATGGGTTGATGGGTTCAGCGAATCACCATGGCACGTGTGTGCCTGTGTAACAAACCTGCACGTTCTGCACGTGTACCCCAGAACTTAAAGTATAATAAAAAAAAAGATGTAAAACAGTAAGTACAGCATGTTACCATTTATACAAAAAGGTAATAAGAATGTATGTTTCTATGTGCTTATGTTTGGCAGGATATATGGGAGCTACGAGTGGCTTCGTGCACTGTACATGCATGTACTTCTGTGCGTGTGTGTGGTGTGGGAACTGCAGGTGCCGGGTAGGGATAGAAAAAAGACTTTTCACTGTATCGTCTTATGTTTAGGGAGTTTTAAACCATGTGAATTTATTATAACTTTAGAAAGTTAAATAAAATTTAAATAAGAAGGAGAGAGTCAATTAGCTCAAACGTTTCTGAGGGATTGGGTGAGATGAGAGTGGAAACGTGCCCAATGGTCTTAGCAAAAAGGAAATTACTCTGGGCTTCAGTATAAGCAGTTTCGATGAGCAGGGTCATTGTGCAGGTTCCATGGGTGGAGTGAGAAGCGTGAGGTGAGGATGTGTGAACAGCAAATGTAGACAACTTGTGTGAGAGGTTTGGCCGTGCAGGTCAAGGCCAGGGCCGAGCTCAGTGAGACTGAGGATTCCATAGAAGGGATTTTTGTCTTTTAAGAAAAGTCTTTAGAATGTTTAGTCATCAGTGGAAGGTGTCAGGAGAGAGGGTGAAGCTCTGGGTTTAGAAGGGGGAAAGGCTAAGGGATGCTTTAAGATTTCGGAGAAGGTGGGAGGGTCTGGGTCCTGCCCAGAGGTGGCAGCTCTGACCTTAGCTGGGAGTGCTAGATGTGGAGGATGGCAGAGAAAAGAAGTGTGGCTTTGTAGATGGGTTGGCTGGGAGCAGAGGGCGTCTACACCTGAAAGTGTTGGTCTTCTCAGAATTGGTGGGCTGAAAGCCGGGGACTGTGGGTGAGAGGTGGTGGGGAGGTCTGGGGTATTTCCTGTGGGACGTGGGAGAATGAGCTCCTGGTGCTGATGCTGTGGGGCAGACAGGTGGGTTAATCCAGGGTGAGAGATCTGCCAGGCAGGTGCACCAGAAGGACACACCAGCTTTTGCTCAAAAGAGACTGACGTAAAGGATCAGGGAGAATCTAAGCTGCGTCTTGAGAGAAGACAGAGGGCCCAGGGCTCAGGTTGCAGTGCAGCAGAAGAGCTACTGGGGAGCAGCCAGATGGCAAGGACACCTTATTCGGGGTGGGAAGCCGGCTGGCGATTTCAGAAGTGAGTGAGCCATGGCATTGGCAGGGGCCTGGTGTGCCTGGGGAGCAGGGAGCTGCATGGGGGAGAGGCTCCTGGGAGGTGAGGGGGCCACAGCCCAGCACAGCATGGTAGCTGAACTGAAGGGCCCTGGGAGGATGCTGGGGTCAGGTGGATGGGAAGCTGGGACCCAGAACTGAAGGCTGGGAGAATGAGGGGCTGGATGCTGTTACAGTGGTGGAATTTATGGGGACAGTCAGCAGGCGTTTGAATGGATGAGGCAGTGGAGAGGGAGAAGAATGTCGGTTCCTCTGAAATTCCTGTTGAGGCAGGCGGCGGGCAGAAGGTGTGCTCTAAGGCATGGCTGGGGGTAGGGTACTTTGTTTCTAGAGTAAGGATCCCAGTGGCTCCAGAGCTGTTTGCAGGGAGAATGACACTGAACAGTTGAGCATGAGGATTCCAGGGGCTTACACGTGCGGTGGTCCCTTGGGAGCTCGCGGGCCTCCGGGGTGCAGTGTGTGCCACCAAATGTGAACCTGCTGGCTGCGGGCCTCATAGGGCATGAGGAGCACCCCGTGTGGCCCCTGGCCCCATTGCCTCTGTAGCATCCCTTCTCGATGCTCCAGCAGAACATGTGCTGGAGCACAGCCATCGTGTCATGCAGGCCAACATCCTCACGCTACGGAATGAGGCTTCTCAGTGCCTTGCACCACACCTGGTGTGCAACAGACACACAAGAACTTGGAGCTTGTGATTCTTGCTGTTGGCGCCAGCATCACCATCATGTTTGTGCAGAAACCTTCCTTCACAGATCCCCAAGGTTGTCTGGTCTGTTTCTCTTACCACTTGGATCAAGGATAGACCTACGGTGGGGAAATGGTACCATCAGGAGGCCAGAGGACAAGGAGCTGGTCAGCCTGTGGAGGAGAGCTCAGACCTGCAGTTCCCGGAGCACTCGAGGTCACAGCCTCTTTCCAGCAGGGGGCAGTGTTGGATGCCCAGAATGGGAAAAAGAGCCAGGAGCTCTGAGTTCGAGGTTCCGCCCTGTTCTCACGCCTTCATCTGTGCTGGTATCGCTCTGAACCTGTTGCCTTGTGTGAATAATGAGGGTAGATGGTCTGTTTTTTCCAGTGCTCAGTAATGATGATACTGATCACTAACGTTTGCTGTGCACCTCCTTGGGCTCAGGGGCTAGATGTTTTCCACGGGTGGTCTCATTTCATCCTCACGTTACCTGTGTAGGTAGGACTGTTGCTGTCCCATTTTACAGAGGAGGAAGCTGCAGCACAGAGAGGTAGAGGAGGGTGAGGCTCTTTGAAACAGAAACGCTTCCCAGTAAATGTATGGAGAGGGAGGCGACCCTCCTGCTGCTGTTGAAATCTAAGATTTCAGTCTGAGTAACTCTGGCCTCTGAGTCTGTGTACATTGTAAAGGGCAAAGATGACAAGGCTTTTATTGCTTTAATTAAAACCTGGGTGAAGAGCTTGCGATTCATATTAAAATGAAATTGTGTTTCGCCCGCTGTGGTGCAGAGAAGGTAACAGCAGTGATTACTGCTAAGATTACAAACAATCAAAGAGAAAAGGCCTTTTGCAAGCATTTCCTATTAAAGCCACAAACATCACACTTTAAAAATAATTATGGTTGTGTTATCAGAACATGATTCATGAGTTCTGAGTAAATACGGGGGGCCTTAAAGGAAACTGTTTCAAGACCATAGATTTTGTTCAAATCTGATGAAATTTAATATCATTTCACAGCTGGAGAATAAAATCCAAGGAAGGAGAGAAAAGCCCATCCAATATATAAGGAGAGAATTGAGTATATGTCAGACCGAACTAATGAGCTCTCCCCACATCAACCCTAAACACATGCTCAGAAAAAATGGCCTAGCTTCTCTTATTTTCATTGAGAGAAAACTGCCAAGGAAGAATGAGTACTTGTATCTCGCCAATCTTTATTTTATATCCCAAAGGCCAAAAATATATTTATTGTAAAGCTCTTGATTCCTGCCTGTGAGATGTTTAAATATTCGAGGGCACAGGCATGGAGGCACTGGGGAATGGAGGGTGGGGAGGACTTTGGTCTGCGTTTATTGTACCTCCCCTGTCATAAAGATATTTTTTCATACAATGCGGTGAATGTTTATGGCATATAGTTTTGTTTCCTTCCAACTATTATGAGAGAAATTGAATCCCAGGAAATGTTCACTCTCTCTAAATGGGATGGAAACAATGATGACGATGTGGGAAGTGCAGGGCTTGGGGGAGGGGATAGCAGTGGGGTGGACACGTGATTTCAAGGACTTTCTCAAAAACAGCACCCTTCCCCCCTCCCAGCCGCCTTGAACTTAGCATCCCCTGTAGGACCTGGGTTTTTGCTGGGGAGGGTCTGAGAACAAAGATTTTACACATTGTTCGTCACTGCATGTGAGCTCACCCGTGACCAAGAAGTGGAAATGAGGCCAGACGTGGGCGCTTTCTCAGAATGGAACTGGGTTCTTATTTTCTGGACAGTCAGGAGCCTGGGTCTGGCCTCTCCTCAACCCCTCTCCCTGTGTCCCCTCAGACTGTTCATTTGTCCCCTCTGGGCTCTGGTCTTTGCATCTGTAATGGGGATTGGATGAATATCTCTGAGGGACTGTCCTGGTTGACTTATAGTCAAGGGATCAGCCCGCTTCACCCCCCTGCCTGAGCACCCAGGAGGGACAACGGTCTGTCCCAAAGATCAGAGACTGGCCTTTCCCACCTGGCTGAGTCACACCAGTGCTGAGAGGGTCCCGCAATCAGGCTGGAGGCTGTGTGTCACGTTTCAGCCCAGCAGGGATGACGATAAGGAGCTGGGTGACGAAGGTAATGACATGAGAAGACAGAACTGGGCTCAGATGATCATCTTGACACACGTGGCTGGAGAAGCTCGGACAAGTTAACCAACTTTTCCGAGCTTCAAAATTTTGTCTTTAGAAGTTCCTCAAAGTGATGCAGAAGTGAATTAGATGTGTTTATATCCAAAGTGGTTATCCTCCTGCTTGGTACATAGCGAATGGTAGTTAGCCTGAGGTGCTACTAAAATACCCATTTTATAGATGGAAAAAATGATTTTTGGGAAGGTAAAATGGGGCAGGTACATACTCAGTCCCAAGTAGAGGCCCAGAAGCCCTCGGACCAGGCCAGTGATGCTTGGGAGATGGCAGGGTCTGTGCCAACGGCCACGCAGCGGTGCCAAGCTCATAGTCGGGAAGGTGCTCACGGCAGACTGAGGGAGCTGGGGCACGTGGCTTTAAGAGGAGCGCGTGGCTGGCTGCGGGAGGATGAGCGGGCGTGAGAGTGACTGTCGCCTTTGGAGAGAGATGGGGACGGAGAGCTCTGAGGAAAGTTGCTGTGCTGCTTCCTCTTAGAGGTCCCCTGAAGAAAACCTTAAGTGACTTTCCTTGTAACTGCTCAAAGGCTTTAGAAGTCAGCACAGTGTGACCTTTGGCTGTTGACTGCGGCGGGGATGACCCTCAAGGGTGGGAAGTTTGTGGCTAGTGGTTACCCTTGTGCAATGTGTAAACTGAGCAGCTGGAGTTTTATTGTTGCCACTAGCCTTCATAAACAATTGCTGGAGATTGCAATGGGAAAAATATAATGGGAAGGGACGAGGAAGGCTTTTTAAATTTATTTATTGATTGAGATGGAGTCTCGCTCTGTCACCCAGGCTGGAGCGCAGTGGTGCCATCTTGGTTCACTGCAACCTCTCCTTCCGGGTTCAAGTGATTCTCCTGCCTCAGCCTCCTGAGTAGCTGAGATTACAGGCATGCGCCACCATGCCTGGCTAATTTTTGTATTTTTGTTTTGGTAGAGATGGGGTTTCACCATATTGGCCAGGCTGGTCTCGAACTCCTGATCTTAAGTGATCCACCCACCTTGGCCTCCTAAAGTGCTGGATTACAGGCATGAGCCACCACACTGGCTTTAAAATATATTAATATGACATATTTCACCCAAAATGGAGAACACATAAAAGACGAAGTTGACCAGGATCTGGAGGAACTGGTACCCTCACCCACTGCTGTGTAAGTTGGTACCACCACAGATGCCATTTTGCAGAATCTGAAGCTGAACATATGTCTCTCTGACTCGGTAATTCAACTCCACAAATGCCTTCATATGCTCACCAAAAGATACATGTAAGAATGTTCAGGGCGGGCATGGTGGCTCAGGCCTGTAATCCTAGCACTTTGAGAGGCTGAGGTGGGAGTATCACTTGATCCCAGGAGTTCGAGGCCAGCTTGGGCAACATAGTGAGATCCCTGTTTTAAAAAATTAAAACAATTAGCCAGGTATGGTGGGACATACCTGTAGTCCGAGCTACTCGAGAGGCTAAGGTGGGAGGATAACTTGAGCCCTGGAGGTTGAGGCTGCTGTGAGCCATGATTGCTCCACTGCACTCCAGCCTTGGTGACAGAGTGAGACCCTTTCTCAGAAAACAAAACAAAATGCTCATAGCAGGGTTTTTTTTTTTTATTACACCTCAAAACAAAACAATCCAAATGCCCATCAACAGTAGACTGGATAAATGATTCTGAAATATTCTTACACAGTGGAATACTATGCAGCGATGAGAATGAATGATGGGTAACCTCATACAGTCATGCAAGTGAATCTCACAAACATGTTGAGTGAAAGAAACCAGACAACAAAACAGAACATTCTAGACAATGCCATTTACATACAGCACATGAACAGGCAAAACTAATCAATGGAGATAGAATGTGAATTGCAGTTACCCTGGAGTGGGGTGGGTAGTGGCTGTAGGGGCTCTGAGGGGCTTCAGAGGTGCTGGGAAGGTTTTCTGTCTTCCTTTGAGTGCTGTTTACACAAATCTGTTCACTTCCTAAAAATTCATTGAGGTGTACATTTATGATGTGCGCACTTTTCTGTTGTAGCCTATGCTTCAATAAAGTGTGAAAAAAGAAAGATCAAGGCATTGTATTTTTACAGTTATCTCCATTTTTAGAGACAGGGCGGGGCAGGGGAGGGAACCCAGCCAGGTTTGGTCATTTGTATCTTGTGTTAATCCAGTCACCAGGGTAGTGCGTTCCCACTGGGAACATAGATGGACAAGCCTTTTACGGCCTGAACAATGTACTTAACTTCCTGGGAGGGGAAGAATTATTTTAGCCTCATAATGGACGATGAGCTGTGAAATTGCTCTGGCTGTGGCTTGCCCCAGGGAAGCAGGTGGCACGGGCTTCCCCAGATCCACTCAGCTCTGCAGGCTGTGGCCTTCCACTTTTATTTCCCTGTGGACAGAGTTTTAGGAAATGTTTGAAACATCAATATCTTTTTTTTTTTTGAGATGGAGTCTATCACTAGGCTGGAGTGCAGTGGTGTGATCTCGGCTCACTGCAGCCTCCACCTCCCAGGTTCAAGTGATTCTCCTGCCTCAGCCTCCTGGGTAGCTGGGACTGCAGGCACGTGCCACCACGCCCAGCTAATTTTTGTATTTTCAGTAGAGACGGGGTTTCATCATGTTGGCCAGGAGGGTCTCCATCTCTTGACCTCGTGATTTGCCTGCCTCAATCTCCCAAAGTGCTGGGATTACAGGCGTGAACCACCACGCCTGGCCAAAGCATATCTTCAAGCACATGCCTATGTGTGTACGTATGTGTGGTTTTTGTGATGATGCTGTACTGCAGTGCCAGAAAATTTTGTTAATGGAATATGTGAAGATATCTATGGAAAACTTCGTCTGGGCACAGACGCACACATGATTGTATACAGACGCATTCATGCACAAACACAAGCAATACAAACACAGCTCGAAGGCATGTTCAGTGCATGGAAAGGCACATTGAGCATCGCTGTGTGTGCTTCTGGGCAAGTTACTTAATCTCTCATTGCCTCAGTTTCCACGGTGAAATGGAGATAAATCAGCTGGCTCTTGGGCTGGTGTGAGCAATACTCACGCATGTGCACAAGCACACACATGAGCTTTTAGTTTGTGTTTATTTGACTAATGACTGCTTTCCTCCTAGACTGGGGGTTCATGGGGGCAGGGACCTGGCACATAGTAGGAGTGGAGTTAATATCTGGTGAGTTAATATCTGGTGATGAACAACTCTCCCAAACCCGCTGGTACAGATGCTGCTGTTTAGACGCATTCACAAGCACATCTGACACACTCATTCACAGGTGTAGACACATACAGGCATATACACGCACACATTCAAATGTGCCCAGACTCAGAACTCAGGAGGGTTGGTCTAGCTGCAGTCTGGGGGCTCTGGACTAGAAGTGAGAGCACTGGGTATTGGTTGTGGCTCCAGGTAATTCTAATTTATTATGTGACTTTGAGTAAGTCTCTCCTCTTCTAGGAGGTCAAGGAGTCCCAGCTGCATGTGACAGCCTGGAAGTTGAACTATGGTTAGTCTGAATCAAAGCGCTTTTAATGATTCAGGCCGTGCTATCTCCAGTGTGGTCATGGACCTGCCGCATCCCTTGTAGCTTGCTAGGCATGCAGCGTCTCAGTCCCCACCCAGAATCTGATTTAGATTTTCCTAAACCAGAATCTTTATTTTGACAGAATCCCTACTTGATTTGTGTGCACATTACAGGTTCAGAAGTGCTGGCCTAGTGAACATTGCCTTCCCTAAGCACTGCAAGGAATGAGAGAGCCCATCTCAGCAGGTTCACAAGCTGGTGGGGCACAGGCACACGCCCACCTGGAGGAGCAGTTAGAGAGTGGAAGAGGAGGCAGTCGGGAGCTGCCTATGAAGGCAGAATCAACATGGAAGCTCAGCAGCACACATGCGGGAGCCCAGTCCCTTCTATTTATGAAGAAGCAGAACCACATTGGTCAAGGGTGCCAGTTCATGAGCTAGGCTTTTTAATTTTAAAAACAGCATATATTAGGGCTGGGCACAGTGGCTCATGCCTGTAATCCTAGCACTTTGAGAGGCTGAGATGGGTGGGTCACTTGAGGTCAGGAATTGGAGACTAGCCTGGCCAACATGAAGAAACCCTGTCTCTACTAAAAATACAAAAATTAGCTGGGCATGGTGGCATGTGCCTGTAATCCCAGCTACTCAGGAGGCCGAGGCAGGAGAATCGCTTGAATTCGGGAGGTGGAGGTTACAGTGAACCAAGATCCTCCCACTGAACTCCAGCCTGGGCAACAGAGCAAGACTCTGTCTCAGAAAACAAAAACAAAAACAAAAACAAAAACCACCCATCTCATAGTTCCTGCAGACCAGGAAACAAGTGTGGCTTCATGGGGTGCCTCTAGCTTAAGATCTCTTAGAGGCTGAGCTCAGTGTGATAATCAGGGCTGTGGTCTCATCTGATGGCTTGACTGAACGGGGATTCACTTCCAAGCTCCCTCTTTTGGTTGTTGGCTGGATTCAGTTCCCCTGAGCTGAACTGTTGAGTTGGAATCATGGCTCCATCCCTTCCTTATCAGCTAGCTGTGTGGCTTTGTGCAAGTTTCACAACTCTGTGATTGTTTCTTCCTCTGTGAAATGGGTAGAATAATAGCACCTGCTTCATAGAGTTGTTGTGGAGATTAACAAATTCACGTATGAAATGTACATAGGTTAGGGATACCCCTTCACATGGTAAGTGCTATATAAATGGTTTCTGCTACTTTCTGAAAAAAAGCTGTAGAAAAGCAGGTCAGACCAATGTAAGGATGGGGACTGAGCTATTTTATTTTATTTTATGGGTAACTCTGTAAGTTGCAGCACAAGCCTGGTTCAGAGTGGGTGCTCACTATGTTTCAGGGGAGTGGATGAACTCTGGGTGGCAGACCCCTGATGGGGTGTTTGGGGCATAGTAACAGGAGCATGGAGTCCAGGCTGCAAGAGGATCAGGCCTTGCTCTATTCTTCTCAGATCACTGGGCCCCATTTGTGGTGCCAGCACCAATAGGGTATTGTGGAAGTCCTGTCAGTGTCACCTGGGAGGACAATGGCATGAGGAGAGGGGCCAGCATACCCAGGGCCATGGTGATATCACAGAATGCAGTGTCTGGGGGCAACAGTGAGTTCAGCGTGGCTAGTATCAGGCAGGGCTGCAGGGCTTGGTCCAGGAGGCGTCGGATGCCAAGCAGAGGCCGGGACCCTGCTCTGAAGGGACAGAGCAGGGCAGTGTCCATGGAGCAGTGTGCTCTGGGGGACTTCACTGCTCAGCCTGGTGTCCTGGAACCTCGGGGCACTCACAAGGGCCATTCTCGGAGAACTTCAGTGCCTTCATCCACAGACAGCTGGCGCTTGGCACATTTTTAGGCAGTGCCACTTCTGTCGTTTTCAGAAGGTAGAAATGGGAAAGAAAAAAAGCTGCAAATAGACATCATTTTTTCCAGAAGCTTATTTTAAGACAGAAACAACTAGAGAGCCTACTCATCATTTTTGCATGCTTTTAAAATCAGCACTGCCTTGTGTATGCCTGCGTACCTGCACGCCAGTAGCACAGGCATGAATTAAATGTGATTTTAAAAATCCCTTGATCCAGTTGCCTCTTTTTACAGGTGGTGTGACTGAGGCCCAGAAAGGGATCAGTGTGATTTGTACAAGGTCACACAGCCTGTCAGAGGTAGGGGCTCAAATCTTCATGGGAAGATGCTTATAAGGACAAGGAACCAGGAGACCCTGAAGGGCCAGGTTGGAATGATTTCATGCTGAACAGCATCTCTGAAGGGGAGGCTGCTTCAGACCTTTGCTGACTTCTTAGAGCTTGCAGGAAAGATGGTACAGAGCTGGGCCCAATACCATAGCAGACCATTAGGACATTCATTCATTCATTCATTTACTCCCAAACGTATTTACTAAGCACCTACTGTGTGCCGGGCAGTGGTGTAGGTGCTGAGATGAAACTGTGAACAAAGCAGTCGAACACTCCAGTCTTTACTCATTTGTGCATTCTTTTATTCAACAAATGTTTACTGAGGGCCTACCATGTGCAAGGTACTGTCCTTGGCCCTTGGAATATATCAATGACCAAATGGTGGAGTTTATATCCTAGTGAAGGCAACAGGCAATAATCATTATTACTATTTTGGGATGGAGTCTTGCTCTGTCATCCAGGCTGGAGTGCAGTGGTGCAATTTCAGCTCACTGCAACCTCTGCCTCCCAGGTTCAAACAATTCTCCTACCGCAGCCTCCTGAGTAGCTGGGATTACAGGTGCCCTCCACCCACCATGCCTGGCTTATTTTTGTATTTTTAATAGAGACGGGGTTTCACCATGTTGTCCAGGCTGTTCTCAAACTCCTGACCTCAAGCGATCAGCCTGCCTTGGCCTCCCAAAGTGCTGGGATTATAGACGTAAGCCACTGAAACCAGCCATGATCGTTATTTTTTAAAAGTAAAGTATACTGTATGTTTGCATTTAAGAGCTCTGTGGGGAAACTGAGCAGGTAGGGGAACTGGGTGTGCCAGCAGGGACTGCACTTGCAAACAGGGTGGCCAGGGAAGGTGCTGCTGAGAAAGTGACATAGTGAGCAAAGACTTGAAGGGGGGAGGGAGTGAGAGCTGGGAAAGGACACGGCAGCAGAGGGAGCAGCCGGTGCCAAGGTCCTGCAGTGGGGGTGTGCCTGGCACGTTTGAGGAACGTGGCTGGAGTGGAGGGAGTGAGGAGGAAGAGCAGGGAGACTTACCTGAACGATGGCTGGGATGGTCAAGAGCAGCTCCCAACCACGTGGGGCATGGACGGAGGTGATTGACCCAGGACAGGCCTCCCCTTATAAGGCCTCCCAACATGGACATGTAGGCAGGGGATGTGCATATGGCCTGGCATCCCTTGCAGTGATTTAAAGGGAAGTTTCAGCATCTTGCAATGTCTTGGAGCCAAAGGAGCTCCCATTTTGAGGCCACTGTGGGAAAGCAGTGACATAAGGAAGGATCATGGCCTTCAGATCCAGCCAGACGCATGTCTGAAAAGTGTCGTGGTTGAATATCTTAGTAATATGAGCATGGAAAAGCCATTTTCTAAGCATGATGTGAAAGCCAGAAATTATGCATAATACATTTAATGTTATTAACATAAATGGAAAGCCCTTGATATGGCAAAAGTTATAAATAAGATCAAGTGACAAATTGGGAGAAACATTTGTAGTATGTAATATGCAAATACATAGAATAAAACAATAGAAAAATGGCAAAGGTAATGGTGGTTTTGGACATGAAACACATTCGTGTAAGGTTTACAGAAAAAACCAAAAAACAAAAAACAGATGGAGGGCCAGATTTGGTCCACGGCCCGTGATTTGCTGATCCTGGGTTAGGAAAGTTGACATGTCCAAAACTTGTGGTCCTCCTTATACCCACCAAGCATGTTCCCCCTCAGTATTCCTCCACCAGTGGCTCAAGCTGGAAACCTGGGAGTGATATTGTTTGAGTCCTCCCTGAAGGAGAAAGACACGTGGCATGTCACACACCATCCAGGGTGGCCATAGCGACGAGGGGGTGTCATAAGAGATGAGACTGGAAGGCGACTGGGCCAGATCGTGCAGGACTTTGCAGGCTGCAGAGAGGGTTTCACACACACACACACCGTATCCTGAGTGCAAAAATGACATCAACTAACGAGAGTATCACCATCAGTTTTGTGTGTAGAATCTCTACCCTGGCTGCTATGGAGAGAATGATTTGGAAGGAAAGAGATTAGAAGTTGGGAGACCATTGAGGAGGCGACTGTAGCAGTCGTTGGGGGAGGTGATGACCGCTTGGACTAGGATGGTTGCTCTGCAGGTGGATCGTGGTGGGAAGATTTGAGATTGATGGGGAGGAGGGGCTGGCAGGACTTTGTGACTGATTGGAGATGGGAGTGAGAGAGGGAGGAACTGAACGTCACTCCCAGGTTTCCAGCTTGAGCTACCGGTAGGGGAATACTGAGTTGGAAACGTACTTGGCAGATACAAGGAGGAACACAAGCTCAGTTCTGGACATGCTGAAAAAATCATGGCCCTTGGGCCAAACCTGACCCTCCACCTGTTTTGTGTCAATACAGCTTCACGGGAACATGGGATCCTCCTTAGTTTAAATATTGCCTGTGGCTACTTTCATGCTCCAGCAAGAGAGTTGAGTAGTTGTGATAAAGACCATATGACTCACAAAGCTAAAAATATGTGTTATCTGCAGAAAAAGTTTGCTGGGCCCTTCTCTAGGACGTCCAAGGGGAAGTGTCAGAGAGGCAGTGGATAGGTAGCTATAAACATGTCATTTAAGGCTGGGCATGGTAGCTCACAAATGTAATCCCAGTGCTTTGGACTGCAAAGCAGGGAGGACTGCTTGAGGCCAGGAGTTCGAGATCAGTCTGGGCAATGCAGCAAGACCCTGTCTCTACAAAAAGGAAAAAGAACAAAATTAGTAGGATGTGGTGGCGCACGCCTGTCGTCCCAGCTTCTTGGGAGGCTGAGGTGAGAAGATTGCTTGAACCCGGGAGGTTGAGGCTACAGTAGGCGTGATCATGCCATGGTATTCCAGCCAATTAAAAAACCAGTTTGGGCGTGGTGGATCACGCCTCTAATCCCAGTACTTTGAGTAGCCAAGGTGGGTGGGTCGCTTGAGTTCAGGAGTTTGAGACCAGCCTGGACAACATGGCAAAACCCCATCTGTACAAAAAATACAAAAAAATTAACCAGGTGTGGTGGCTTGTGCCTGTAGTCCCAGCTACTCAGGAGGCTGAGATGGGAGGATAGCTTGAGCCCGGGAGTCAGAGGCTGCAGTAAGAGATTGTGCCACTGCACTCTAGCCTGGGTTACAAAGCCAGTCTCTGTCTCCAAAAAAAAAAAAAAAAAAGCCTGCCACTTCTTGGAAAAGTGAGCTTTCTTATCTGTGAAACGGGGGCAATGCCCGTTCAGGCTGCCTCTTATCATTCAAATGCTGCTGCCCACAAGTTATCCCCAGTCTTGCGACTTCTGCTACCTAAGTTCTGCTGGGACTGCTTCTTCCTAAATTAAAAAAACAACCCAAACCCACCCACCAATCATTTATCTTTCCAGAGCCTCCCCGGCCCTGCATGGTGAATCACCCAGAATGCTGCTGGAACCTTAGCTTGAGTCAGATTGTGTCCTGAATGAGAACACATGGGGATTAACATGTTTGTTCCTAGATAAGGTTTTAGTCAACAAAACTCCTGTCTAATGTGACTGCCTGTCATTGTCCCATTATGATGCCTCTGTCTGCCCTGATCCAAGCATTTCAGGGTCAGGAACAGCCACAGAGCAAGTGTGGCCGGCGAGCGTGGCAGACTGCCGACTGGGGTGGGGGGTGTTAGACACGCTCCTGTGTGAGTGCCCTGGCTCGGGTTGTAGGTTCTGCCTGTAGATGAAGACTGAAAAAGATATTACTTTCCCCTCCCCCACCTCCTCCAGAATCCACGCTTCATTTTAACGGCATGGCTTTTCACTCCCGTTTGGCTTCTATATGGTATAGACTTCTAGATTTTTATTTTTTAAGAAGCATTTTTAGTCCAGGAAAATGACAGGCCAAGCAAAAGTCATAATTGGCCTGATTTTCAGAAGTGCTGCAATACTCCAGATCTGATGTATAGTGAGACTGGAATCAGAAAGATTCTATTCAACATCTCTGGGATGGGTGTCACAGAGGTATTATCCGAGATGATTAATTTGACTTGGTCATTAGGGACACAGACAAGCCTGACAAAATTGCATTTCATTCCCTGCAGAATTCATAAAATCACTATGCCCGTGATAAGAACTTACAGTGCTAGTAGCCTGGCTCCAGTTGGTGGGGTTTGGAGTTTGGATAAGACACCATTTTCCTGTTGTGACAACAGAGTTGAGAAACACTGAATTGCACTACAGTCTTTTAGCTGAGGTGGCTTTTTAAAAACTTTTATTTTAGGTTCAGGGGTACATGTGAAGGTTTGTTATGTAGGTAAACTTTTCTCATGGGGGTTTGTTGTATAGATTATTTTATCACCCAGATATTCAGCCTAGTACCCATTAGTTATTTTTCTGTTCCTCTCCCTCCTCCCATCCTCAAGTAGACCTCAGTGTCTATTGTTCCTTTTTTGTGTGTTCATGAGTTCTCATTATTTAGCTCTCACTTATGAGTGAGAACATGTGGTATTTGGTTTTCTGTTCCTGCATTAGTTTGCTAAGGATAATGGCCTCCAGCTCCATCCATGTTCCTGCAAAAGACATGATCTCATTCTTTTTTATGACTGCATAGTATTCCGTGGTGTATATGTGCCACGTATCACATTTTGTTTATCCAATCTGTCATTGATGGGGATTCAGGTTGATTTCATGTCTGTTGTGAATAGAGCTGCATTGAACATTTGCATACATGTGTCTTTATGGAAGAATGATTTATAATCCTCTGGGTATATATCCAGTAATGGGATTGCTGGGTTGAATGATAGTTCTGCTTTTAGCTCTTTGAGTGGTTGCTGTATTGCTTTCCACAAGGGTTGAACTAATTCACACTCCTACCAACAGTGTTTAAGTGTTACCTTTTCTCTGCAGCCTTGCCAGCATCTGTTATTTTTCGACTTTTTCATAATAGCTATTCTGACTGGTGTGAGCTAGTATCTCATTGTGGTTTTGATTTGCATTTCCCTAATGATCAGTGATGTTGTAGCTGAGATGTTCTTGCTGGTGTGGGTTTTGCTTGTTAAAATGGCAAGATGGTAGGTCGACCATATAATTTATGGCTCAAACCAGGACACTGTTTAGAGTGAAAGAAAGCACGATTAACATGACACTGGAACAAGACATGTGGAACAGGCCTGTCCTGGCCTAACCAGTGTTCGTGTGTGTGTTGGGAGGAGCTTGAACGGTGGCAGAGCAAAACTTTGGCTGCTGGTAGGCAGGGCTTCTGGTCCTCATTTTCAGAAATGCTACCCATGTGACTGTGGATAAGTCATTTTTCCCTTTTGAACCTGTTTCCTCATCTGTAAAATGGAAATGCCATTTTATACTTGTTCTGCTTATCAACTGAAGTCTTTTTTTCCTTCCTTGGGTGTGTGTGGGGGATTTATGCTGACTTTCTATTAATGTGTTTTCCAATCTCTTTCCTTGTATAAATCTTTGGGCTCTTAGGTGGGGTTTTGCAGGCAAGGAAACTGAGTAGTAGGCAGTTTGTATAAATTGCCAGAAGCCCTTGTCTTTTTTTTTTGGCTCCCTCTTTTTCTCCCTTTTTTGTTTTTGTTAATAATTAGGTTGGTGTATGTCATAGTGCATTCTCACATTGCTGTAAAGAACTACCTGAGACTGGGTAGTTTATAAAGAAAAGAGGTTTAATTGATTCACTGTTCTGCAGGCTATACAGGAGGCAGGGCTAAGAAGGCTGCAGGAAACTTACAATCCTGGTGGAAGGGTGAAGGGGAAGCAAGCACATCTTCACATGGCAGCAGGAGAGAGAGGGAGATGGGGGAAGGGCTCTATGCTTCCAAACAACCGCATCTTGTGAGAACTGACACACTATCATGAGAACAGCAAGGGAGAAATCTGCCCCCATGATCCAATCTCCTTCTACCAGGCCCTGCTTGAACTCTGAGAATTATAATTCAACATGAGATCTGGGTGGAGATGCAGAACCAAAGCATATCAGTGCATTTAGGTCTTAAAATATAGACTATATAATTTCTGTCTTTCGAAGAGTTTGAGATTCTCTTTGTAGCTCACATGGTTATATTTTGTAAGTATTCCAAGGACATTTGAAAGGAATAAATGAAAAGAGTGAATTGTGTTATTCACCTCCTTAGTCCTTACTCATTTCTAGCTGACTGATTTGCGCACTTTGTTTGTGGCTTTGTCCTAACCGTTTTTTACATTTTAAATTTCTGTGGTTTTGTCAGTGTACGTAAAAGTTTATGTCTGTCATTTCTTCTTAGTGAATTTATGTTATTTATCAACTTAAGCATTCCTCTTGATATCTTAAATGCTTTTTTGCCCTGATTTGTACTTAATTTGTTATTAATTTTGCCACTCTGCTTTTTGTTGGCCTGATACATCTATCTGTCTATTTATTTATTTATTTAAAGACAGAGTCTCGCTCTATCACCCAGGAAGGTGGGTAGTGGCACAATCTCAGCTCATTGCAACCTCCACTTCCCAGGTTCAAGAGATACTCCTGTCTCAGCCTCCCAAGTAGCTGGGATTACAGGCACCCACCACCATGCCTGGCTAATTTTTGTATTTTTAGTAAAGATGGGGTTTCACCATGTTAGGCAGGCTTGTCTTGGACTTCTGGCCTTAGGTGATCTGCCTGCCTTGGCCTCCCAAAGTGCTGGGATTACAGGCATGAGCCACCATGCTCATCTGATGTTTATTTATTTTTAACCTTAAGGGCCATTTTATTTTAGGCATGTCTATTATAAATTATATGCTGTATTTACTTTAATCAAAAATATTTATTTTTGATTTATTTTCATTTATTTAATAAAAAATATTTTTTGTCTTTTAATAAAGCAATTGAAATCATTCCTGTTGTGATTATGAATATTTAGTCTTAATGATGCCATTTTATGAAGGTTATTATTGTTTATGATAGTTCATTCCTATTTTCTTTGCAGATTTTTCTAGATTGATAAAGTTCTGTTTTCTTCTATTTCCTTTTGCTCCTCCAATGGTATAACATGTTTGCTTTTCCTTAAAATTTTAATAAATAGCTAATAAATGAATTCAGCAAAGTTTCAGGTCAAGATCATTGTGGAAAAATCACTTGTATTTCTATAAACCAATAATGAACAATCCATAAAGGAAACTGAGAAAATGATTCCATATATAACAACATCTAAGAGGATAAAAGATGCAGGAATAAATTTAGCCAACAAGGGGAAGAACTCCTAAACTGAAAACTACAAAACATTGCCAAAAGAAAGTGAAGATCTAAATAAATGAAAGACATCCATGTCTGTGTATTGGAAGACTTAATCTTGTTAAGATGGCAATACTGTTTGAGCATCTACAGATTCAGTGCTGTCCCTATCAAATTTCCACTTGTCCTTTTTGCAGAAATGGAAAATCTGATCCTCAAATTCATATGGAATTGCCAGGGGCCCTGAATAGCACCAATAATCTTGAAAAACAACAGGCTGGAGGACTCACACTTCCTAATGTCCATAAAGCAACAGTAGTCAAAACAGTGTGATACTGGCATAAGGATAGACGTACAGAACAATGGAATGGAATTGAGAGTCTAGAAATAAACCAATACATCTATGGCCAGTTGATTTTCTATAAGAGTGTCAAGACCATTCAGTGGGGACAGAACAGTAGGCTGGGTAGATATTTGAGAAAAGATTATTTGAAAGGGAGGGAACAGCCATTGCAAGGACTCCACGGCAGAAGTGTGTCTGGAGTAGCTGGAGTGGTATGAACAAGGGGGACAGGAGATGATGACATCAGAGAGGTAAAAAAGGATGTGGGGTTGGGGAGAGCAGGACTACATAGCATGATGTGGGGACCACTGTTCCTTCTCTGAGCGAGGAGAGCCCTAGAGGTTTGTGAGCAGAGCTTACCTTTTAGCAGGACAATTCTGGCTCTGGAATGAGAATGAACCTTAGCAAGGATAGTGGCAGGGAGGCCAAGAGGCAAGGGAGGAGACTGCTGTGGTCATCCAGGGCAAAGAGGGTAATGGCTTAGACCACAGCGGTCCCATCTCAAGGTGGAGCTGATGGCATTTCTGGACAGATTTTGTGTAGGATGTGAGAGGAAGAGAGGAATCAAGGGTGGTACCTTGGTTTTTGGCCTGAGCAACCAGAAGGATGGAGTGGGCATTAGCTGAAGTGGAGAAGACTGTGGGAGGGACAGGTTCTCTTTTAAATGTGTTAAGTTATTTGAGATATCGATTAACATCCAAAGGGAAGAACAAATAACAGTTGGCTAGAAGAGTCTGCAGTTCAGGGGAAGGTCTGACCTGGAGATAAGAATTGGAGCTCAGCAGCATGCAGATGGTCCATAACTCCACAAGTCTGGATGAGAGCATCAGGGAGTTTAGTGTGTTTAGAGCAGGGTCTAAGATCCTAGCTCTGGGACACATCAGCAATAGATTAAGGAGAAGACTGGGAACCAACAAAGGACATATAGAAGAAATGTATGTGATTTTGAAGGACCAATATCTCTGGTGTCCCAAAAGCCAAGTGAAGGACCAATATCTCTGGTGTCCCAAAAGTCAAGGGAAGGACCAATGTCTCTGGTGTTCCAGAAACCAAGTGAAGAAGTTTGTTCCCAGGGAGGAGGATGCACTAATTATATAAAATTTCACTGATAAGGTCAAGTAAGATGGCCGGATGAAGACTGACCATTGACCATTGGATTTAGGAAGATGGAGGTCCTTGATGACCTTCCCAAGCATTTTGGTGGAAATGGGATGAAAACATGACTGGAGTGGGTTGGGTTTGAGAAAGAATGGGTGGAAAGGAAGAGGCAACTCTTTGCAGATGTCCTGTAAGATTTTACTAATATTTTTAACTGGCAAAGCTCTTCTGACTTGCCATCTCTTTCTGTTCATGAGGATGCCAGTGGAGTGAGAAAATTAGGCACCATGGAATGGCCAATTCTACTGTAGGAAAATGCGGGGTTTGGAGTCACAAGACCTGGGTCTGAATCAGAACCTAGACCTACTAGCTATGCGTCACCTCTACTCTCTAAGCTCCATATTTCTCATCTGCAAAATGAAGACAATAATTATTTCTCTACAGAACATGTCTGAATTAAACAGAGAATGTGTATGGACATGCTGGGCTCAGTGCCTGGTGCACAGTAGGTATTCAGGACAAGTTGGTCTGTGTTTGGTGTCATGCATGTAGGATTTGATTGCATTCAGAAGAGGCATGTACGTGTTTGCGTGCTTAGTTTTTTTTAAGTGTGCTAATTGCCTCTTTAAGTGGATTGTCATAACTGTGTGATTCCAATATTTTGATACAGCATATGCTTATTTTTTCAAAAGGCTTCTGGTCAATTGGGCCGGTGCCAGCAGATTGAGGTTTTGTGTTTTGACTAAAAGGAATGGACTTGAGCAGTCACTTAGCATTCACCGGACACCTGCTCTGTGCCAGCACCTATTTTAGTGGTGCTGAGGGACAGGGAGGGAGGTGGCAGTCAAAACACATGAACAGCAGGTGGCTGAGGGGCGTAGAGTATGTTGGGAAGGACAGATGTGGTTTGAAACTAGAGCCTGGGACATTCCCTCATTTCCCGTGCTCATTTATTGTGTTGTAATGAGTCTTTACTGTGCGCTGTACTAGGAACTGATGACAAGACAGTTAAAGGACCTTTCAAAGACACAGAGTAAGTAAACAGCAGCTCACTGGCTCAGGATCCTCATTCGTGAATGCTCCTAACTCACACAGCACAGGTCTGAGCAACACAGGGTGATGTCTGTCTTCAGCCTGAACACCGAGATGGGCCAGGGGCCGATTGCGTTTAGGTGCAATAAGCCACAGATATCACATCACCCTGGAAAACAAAGTCCCACTGCCGGCTTTCCAGTTCGGAGTCGCCGCCTCCAGGAAGCCTTCCCAACCCCTCTGCCCATTCTAAGGCAAGACTCTACTCCTTTGATGCTCCCTACACAATCCCTTGTGTGTGTTCCCTGTAGTATCATAGCATTCATGACAACCTGCAGTCATTTTGACTCTACTCACCTTCTGCGTGTGTCCCTGTCCCCACATCCCAGTGTGCTACTGTTTACTTATTCTGTGTCCTTGGGGAAGTCCCCACCATCTCTGAAACTCCAGATGAGGGCAACAAGGATAGTAATAATTAACACTGACATCACTGACTGTGCCGGCATTGTTCTGAGAAACTTACATGTTATTGATTCGTTTACTCTTTACAGCAGCCCTCTAGATACATACTGTCCTTACCCACTTTCTCACACATGAGGAAACTGAGGCACAGAGAGGTTGTTTTAGTCTGTTTTGCATTGCTATAAAGAAATACTTGAGGCTGGATAATTTACAAAGAAAAGAGGTTTAATTGGCTTATGGTTCTGCAGGCTGTGTCAGCAAGGCACCCATATCTGCTCAGCCTTTGGTGAAGCCTCAGGAAGCTTTTACTCCTGGCAGAAGGCGAAGGGGGAGCAGGTGTGTCACATGGCGAGAGAGGGTGGGGGGAGAGGGGGAGAGGGGGAAAAGGTGCCAGTCTCTTTCAACCACCAGCTCTTGTGTAGAGCGAAAACTCACTAATTACCGCAGGGAGGGTACCAAGCCACTCCTGAAGGATCAGCCCCATGATCCAAATACTTTTGGCTCAGCCTCACCTCCAACACTGAGATCACTTTCAACATGAGATTTGGAGAGGACAAATATCCAAACTGTATCAGAGGATAAGTAATGCACCCAGAGTCACACACAGGTAGTAAATGGCAGAGCCAGGATGCAAACCCAAGCTGCCTGGCTCTTAACCATTGCACCACACTGCCTCCTGCATGATAGGGACAGTAGTTCCTACCTCCAGGGCAGTCATGAAGGTTGAGGGAGATGCATTTTTACAGCATCCGCCCCAGGACCTGGCTGTCCATTCAACTCATACTCATTTTTTTTTTTTTCAGATGAGGTCTCTGTCAACCAGGCTGGAGTGCAGTGGCACAATCACAGCTCACTTCAGCCTTGACCTCCTGAGCTCAAATATCCTCCCACCTCAGCCCCCGAAGTAACTGGGACTATAGGCATATAGCACCACACCCAACGAATTTTGATTTTATTTTTTTGTAGAGACAGGGTTTCACCATGTTGCCCAGACTGGTCTCGAACTCCCGGGCTCAAGCGATCTTCCTGTCTCGGCCTCCCAAAGTGCTGGGATTACAGGCCAACTCATTGTTTCTGAGCTCTTAGTTTGTACCCAACTCTGTGCCAGGTTCTGACTGAGGCATTGGGGATATAGGGAGCAAAATGCACATTAAGCATCAAACAACCACACAAGAAGTCAGTTAGCTACTTATACGATGAGTGCCTCCACAGCAAAATTCTGGGCAATCTTGGGGCATGTAATGGGGTTTGACCTACCCGGGAGTATCAGGGAAGACATTTAAACAAAACCTATTGTGGAGGGATGAGTAGGAACGAGCCACGTGAGGGACGACGTGTGGTGGGCAGAGCAGTCCAGCAGAGGGAACCGCACGGGGGAGAGCACAGAGGCAGGAGAGGTCCCTGTGACTAAAGGGGTGGCGGGACCAGGCCATGCAAGGACTTACAGGGCTGGATTTGGGACTGTGGACTTCATCCTGAAGGCAGTGGGGAGCTCATCATTTGACGTGGGATTGACATCGTGTGATGATAGTCTTGATAGAGACCACTCTGGCTACAGAAAGAAAATAGAGCAGCCCAGAGTGGCCAATACAAAGGGCTGGTAAGAGGTGGCAGTGGCCTGGACTAGTGGCAGTGGGGATGAAGAGAAACAGATTGTAAAAATATTTTGGAGGCGTTTCATTGGATTTGAGAGGTGCTGGAGGGTGAGTCCCAGATTCGTGGTTCTATGAACTGGATGGAAAAATTCTCTAAGCAGGTGTCACTTGCTGAGATGGGGAGGCCACAGGGGCATGGCAGGGGAAGGGGCATTGTGACCAACAAATGAGAACATTGACCAGGCATGGAGGGGCTCAGCCCTGGAGCTCAGATGAGTGACCAAGGCTGGAGGGCTAAATGTGGCATCTAGATGAGAATCTAAAAAACCTAGACTGGTTGAAGTCCACCTGGGGAGGCAATGGAAGGCAGGAAGAGAGGGTAGCTCAGGACTGAGCCTGAGGAACCCCAGCATGAGAACAGAGGAGAGGGTGAAGCAGGAAGGTGGGCACAGTCATGGCTGTTCCCAGATGACTGCCCTTCTGTGAGATCATCCCACCACAGCCCTGCAGAGGGGGCCACTGAACAGGAGACCATGTTGGCTCAGGGTCCCAGTGGTGGATCCCAGGATGGCAAAACACTTACCTCTCAGTCCGTTCTATGGTGATAAAGGATAGTCTAGGGCTCTTCCCTGTGGCATTTAGGGATCTTGTGCTTTCTGTCATTGCTACGGGCTGTACACATGCACACCCAGCTATCTCCACTGCTCAGTGACTTCACGCAGCAGACATTCAGGGGACCGGCCCACCACCAACCAGGTCCTATGCCAGGCTCAGTGATGTTCGCTATTTTAACACGTACACTTAACAAACAGTACAATGATGCTAGAAGATGTTATTTCTTACGTGCTATTGTTGTTTCGGTTCACCCCCACCTCTGTGCGTATTTGTTGCTTGATTTAAGGTTTAGCACCGTAGGTAACAATACATGTTAACAGTTACATAGTTTGAAAAAGCGAGAAGGAATATATTGAATGTTCCCAACACAAAGCAATGATAAATGTTCAAGATACTGGATATGCCAATTATCCTGATAGGATCGTTATGCGTTATTTGTATTAAAACATCACTGTGTATGCCACAAGTGTGTACCGTTATTTTATGTCTGTTTACAAAAATGAAAGAAAAAGTGTGAAAAACATTTACCTTTATGTTTACCAATGCCTTTGATATCCTTCCTCTGTTCTAGAACATTCTCAACTATTATCTCTTCAGTTCTCCCCTGACCTGTTCTCTCAGTCTTCTCGCTCCAGAATGCTGATGCAAGAGGTGTCCATTAGACACTCTTACTCTGTCCGCTGTGCACATAAACTCTCTTTCGTATTTCCTTTTTGACCGTCTATGCTGAATGCTGGATAATTTCTTCAGAGTCATCTTCCAGTTGACACATCTCTCTTCTGCTGGGTCTAATCTCTTCCAGAGTGTAGAAATGGAAGAATAACTCCTCAAGCTAATGTAACCTTGGTACTAACACCCAAAAAGGACAGTATGAGACAGAAAAATTATAGGCCAGTCACACTCGTGAACCTGATACAAAAGTCCTAAACAAAACACCAGCCAACAAAACCCAACAATCTATAAAAAAGAATAATATGTCATGGCCAAATAGGGTTTATTCCAGGAATGCAAGATTGATCTACCATGAGAAAACCAAATTACATATTTACTATATTAACTGCGTTAAAGGAGAAGGGTCATTTGAGCCTGTCAGTAGATGCAGGGGGAAAGAATTTGATAAAATCAAAAAGCCATGTGCAATTTTAATAAACCTACACACGGACCCACCGGAAGGTCCCTCAACTTGCTAAAGAAGACCTCAAAGAACTCGTGACAAACGTCATCCTTTATGGTGAAATACGAAGCTCTTTAGGATAAGCAAAAAGGCCAGGAAGTCTGCTCTTACCATTTCTATTCAGTGTTGTCCTGGAGGTTCCTGCACAGTTTGGCAAGGTGGGAAAAAATAAACAAGGAAGGACTGGAAAGGAAGGTGTCCAGGTGACTCCTGGTTTCTAGCTTGTGCTCCTGCTTGGATGTTTGTGCCGTTTGCCAAGATAAGAAAGGCTGAGAAGTCCTGGTCGGGCTGAGTGTTGGGAGCACAAGAGAAAATGGTCTGGCTTCCCTGGAGAGATCACCACACATGGGATCAGGACACCTCAGCTCCATTCCCAGCTCTTCCCCTAACCTTGGATGGACTGCTTTCCTCCTTGGACCTGAGTCCCATCTGTGACATGGGTGGGCAGGAAAGATGGCCCCAAGGTGGACTGTGAGGGCCAGACCTGGTAGGAAACCAAAGAGGAACAGGGGGAGCCGGCCTCCATTCTCCAGGAGGGCAGACTTTGTGTGCAGAGCCTCTGGTGGGAGGAAACATCTGTTTGGGGATAGGGCAGGAATCTGATTGAGTCAAGGCACCATCGTGACCCTCTGCCTTGCAGAGGCATCATCCCTTCTCTCCTTTGCCAAGGGGTTGCTATCGTTATTGTTGGTGCTGTTGCTGGCACTGTTGGGTATGTTCTGCGGTTGTAAGGCGCTGACCCCCGACGACATGTTTTTTTTTATGTTTTAGACCTACAATAACCAGAGCGAGAACAACGAAGACTATGAGATCCCCCCGATAACACCTCCCAACCTCCCTGAGCCATCCCTCCTGCACCTGGGGGACCACGAAGCCAGCTACCACTCGCTGTGCCACGGCCTCGCCCCCAACGGTCTGCTCCCTGCCTACTCCTACCAGGCCATGGACCTCCCAGCCATCATGGTGTCCAACATGCTAGCACAGGATAGCCATCTGCTCTCGGGCCAGCTGCCCACGGTGAGTCCCTGTCACCTGCCACGGTTCCTGCTGGTGACAGCGGGGAGGGGGGGATTGAGAGGGAAGCAGAATGTTGGTGCTTTGGTAAGAACCCTCTGCTCATGGGCAGGGTCTGGGTTCAGCGGCTTGCTTGCGTGGAAGTCTGTGGAATGCAGCAGATGGGCACGGAGAGAAATCTAATGTCAGCACGCTGCTCCTTTCTGGAGCTCTGTGTACGATATCTTGGTATTGGTTTGCATTATTTGTTAATAGTATAATCTCTTTTTGACATTTTTATTGAGGTATAATTTGTATTTCATACAATTCACCCATTTAAAGTATACTATTTAATGACTTTTGGTATATTTACAGAGTTGTGTGACCATTAATACAATCGATTTTAGAACGTTTCATCACCTCATAATGACATGCTAGCCAGGCACAGTGGTGTGTACCTATAATCTCAGCTACTTGGGAGGCTGAGGTGGGAGGATGGCTTGAGCCCAGGAGTTCTGGGCTATGGTGCACTATGCAAATCAGTTGGCTGCACTAGTTTTGGCATCGATATGGTGACCTCCCAGGAGTGGGGGACCAGCAGGTTGCCTAAGGAGGGGTAAACTGGCCAAGGTCGGAAACAGCAGGTCAAATCTCGCTTGCTAACCAGTAGTGGGATCGTGCCTGTGAAAAGCCACTGCACTCCGGGCAACATACAAGACCCTATCACTAAAAAAAAGAAAAGAAGTATTCCAGGCATGGTGGCTCACATCTGTAATCCCAGCACTTTGGAAACTGAGTCAGGAAAATTGCTTGAGGGCAGGAGTTGAAGACCAGCCTTGGCAACATAGCAAGATCCCATCTCTACAGAACAAAAAATTAGCCAGGGGTGGTGGTGTGCACCTGTAGTCCTAGCTACTTGGGAGGCCAAGGTGGGAGGATCACTCGTAATTTAAATTTTAATGTAATTAAAAAATTGTATCTTGCTTAAGCTACCAGAGAAGAGGGTGATTACTGAGTTAAAATTCATGGGATAGGTAAAAATGTAGCAGGCAGACAAAGGCAAGAAGAACCTTTCCCAGGTTAGGGGAATAGCAGGTACAAAAGGGGGCGGCAAGGGTGCTCATGCCATACTTGGGAACGGCATGTGGTTCCTTCTTTTTATTGGAGCCAAAGGGATAGAGGAGATGAAAGAGCTCGGCAGAGCCTGGATCATAAGGGTCCTGAATACCATTCTAAGGAGGGGTGTGTGTGTGTGTGTGTGTGTGTGTGTGTGTGCGCGCGCGCGTGTGTGTCCATCTATATATCTATATTAGATACATCTATATATCTATATTAGCTATATCTCTCTATTAGATATATCTATATATATCTCTATATCTGTGTTAGATATGTCTATATATATATCTCTCTATATATATCTATATCTATCAGAATGACTGATTTCAGGCCAGGCGTGGTGGCTCATGCCTCTAAAAAAAAAAAGAAAAAGAAATGCTGTATTGCCAGGCCTGGCGGCTCATGCCTGTAATCCCAGCACTTTGGGAGGCCGAGGCAGGCGGATCACTCACTTGAGGCTGGGAGTTCAAAACCAGCCTGGTCAACATGGCAAAATTCCGTCTCTACTAAAAATATAAAAATTAGCCAGGCATGGTGGCACATACCTGTAATACCAGCTACTCAGAAGGCTGAGGCACAAGAATCGCTTGAACCTGGGAGGTGGAGGTTGCCGTGAGCCGAGATGGTGCCACTGCACTCCAGCCTGGGCAACACAGCAAGCCTCTGTCTCAAAAAATTAATGGCTGATTTGAACCATCAAAATCTGTAGAAAAAAAGAGCAGAAGAGCGTTTTTTAATATACCATAGAAAAATCTCCTTAAGGGAATTCTAGTGCTTCTTCTGAACAACTGTGACTTGTGTTTATTTCCACTTTTTCCCTTCACAATTAATACTACATACTAGTCATGACTCTTACATTTATTTTTAAGTGACAGGAACCAATCTCAAACTTATGCAAAAGAGTCTGAAATACCCAGGGGGTGGACGCAGGGTTTCAGGCATGGTTTGATCCAGGAACCCCACCAGTGTCAAGCCCCATTTCCACACAACAGGCCTGATGGCTGCTGGCAGCTGGCATCTTCCCTGACATCTCTGGCAGAGAGGATCATGACAGCATCACTTGATGGACCACTGTGTCTACGAGGAAGCAGTTCACTATTTTATCAGCTTGAGTCACACACACACACCTGTGGCACAGGAGGAGGGCTGCTTAGCTGATTTTTCATAGCAGAATCTCATGGTTTGGGGTGGCTTGTGTCTCCCTCTGCCATGACTGCTCAGAAGCTACAGTCAAATTTGTGGCCCCATTCTAGCAGACCCCGGGGCCTTAGGGCATGGCTTTAGAGTCAGACGAGCTCAACTGTATTTTATTTGTTTACTCTCCTTTTATTACCACCAAACTTCCTTGTTTAAAAAAGCTGGTGTCTTCTGTGTATTTTTTTTAAGGCACGTCGCATTTTTTGAGTTAGGTGAGAAATAAAAGGAGACAAGAAGGGAGGGAGGGTGGGAGGAAAACAACTTGAGGTCCACATTTTATAGGGTTTGGTTCTCATGAAAGAGTTCAATGAAAATGGATGCTTCATTTCTCCAGAAATTTTTTCCTTGTGGGTCCATCAATAATGCAAGTCCTCAGCTTCCCCTTCTGTCTCTGAAACCTGGCGATTCAGACTCGCACCGCCATGTCTGGAATGGATTTAACCCATTTGTACCTGAGGTTGCAATGTTTTGAATTCTTGCAATCAGACCTTGGTGGTGAGCTTGAGCAGTAGGATGTAAATAACTCCCACATGCTTAGTGTTCCAATAATGGAACACTAGGCATAAAGGGGTTTCCACTGCGCTAGAATGCTTGTACCTTACTTGCTTACCAGGCTCATTTTCTAGCAGAAACCTTACTGCTCTGGACCATCCCTGTTTGGGATTTATGGTAATACAAGCAAGAGCAGGGTAAGGTGGGGACCTTGTCATCTGCTACAAAGGGCCGTGGTACAGGGGTGAGCATGGCTAGAGTTTGGGGCCACTGTGTCACTGCCTTTGGTACTGGGGTGAATGGAGACAGTGGCGGGTGGTAGTTGGTCCCAGAGACCCGAGTTAGATCCTGGCTTCACCTTTGAAGCTTCGGTTCGCTTGTCTTGGAATAATAGTTGTACTCACTGAAGATTGTGGTGAAGTGTCTTGGAGATAATATATGTAAAGTCTTAGCAAATGTCTGGCAGAGAGTAAACACTCAATGAGCATTTGCTATTGTTATTAGCAATAAAAATGAATTCCCGCTGTAACCAAATGGCAGTGTTTTCCCTTAAGTCTCATTTACCTAAAGGAGCAGACTGTAGACACCCTCAGGTACATTTGTAAGGCCACCTGATTTAGTAGCTTTGACAATTACAAAGCATGCTATCTTTTTATCCAAGATGACCCCCTAATTGCCCCTCCTCGGAAATGCTTTTGTTGTGCTCTGTCCAAATAGGGACTTGCAGTCGTTTTCCAGATTTTCTTTAACTCGTGTTTAAGAGGCTTCACAAATTCAGATAGCCTTAATTCTTCCATTAGTCAGACTTTGCAAAGGTTCACTGAATTTTATATTCCCTCTTTATGTAATGGAAGATAAGCCAAACTCTATTACCCAGGGGAGGGCACCCGGGCCAACTGGGAAAACCAGATAAGAACATGTACATGCATTGGGACTGTCTGGTGAAGAGAGACAAGGGGTTCTTCAAGACAAAGTTTTTAAATTCATCTGAACTACAGGATGAAGGGGCGTGGCCCTGTGTGTGTGAGGGCAAACACGCTATGTAGGTAATGCTGGAATTGGTGCGAACCCCTTCTGGGTGTCAAGCACCGTGCAGAGGGCTTTGCAAATGTTTTCTTGCATAATGCCCCCAAGAACCAAACCGAGGGATAGTGATAATACCATCATGAAGGGATGGAGACCCTGAGGTGGCGGGGGATTGTATTAGGGTCCCATGGCTGCCCTAAGAGATTTCCACCAACTCAGGGGCTTAACAAACAGAGATTTATTCTGTCACACCTCTGGAAATCCAGAAGCAATCTCCTTGGGCTGAAATCACAGGGCCAGGAGGAACTCGCTTTCCCCAGAGGCTGTTGGGGAGAATCTGTCCTTGCTTCTCTGCCAGCTCCTGGGGGTTGCTGGTCTTCCCTGGCTTGTGGCTGCCTCATTCTGATTTCTGCCTCCATCTCCACATTACCTTCCCTCTGTCAGCGGAACTCCCTTTGCCCTTCTTGTAAGGACATTTGTGATGGCATGTAGGGCATTTGGGGATAATCTGAATAATCTCCCATCTCAAGATCCTTGATCACATCTGCAAGGAACTCTTTTGCTAAATACAGTACCATTTACAGGTTCTGAGGACTAGGACCTGATGTCTTTGGGGGGCATTTTTCAACCCACCACAGTGATCCTCAGCTGTGTGCCAGCCTTCATTGAGCGCCCACTAGGTACCAGGCATTGTTCCAGGCTTGGGAGCTACAAGATGCCCTTGAGAGACTCCTGATGCAGATGGAGAGAAGGTGAAAAGCCTATTTCTAAAGCTGTGGCAAATTCTCTAATAGCATCAGCGTGTGGTGCTCTGTGCCGGGAAGAGGCCGCTGACATAGATGTGGGGTCATCACTTCCTAGAGGAAGTGTCCCCTGATGCAGAGTAGATCCTATAAGTACTTTGTGAATGAATTACTGCCATATAGCTCTGAAGCAGCATGGCCAGAATTCATACCCACCTCTATCCCCTGCCATCCAGATGGCTGAGGGATGGTGCGACCAGGCTGCCAGGGCCACAGGTGGCACAGAGGATGCCCTTGATGGTCAGGGTGCTTTAGGCGTTGTCTGCACAGATTGAAATACACTGGGGAAGTCATCCCTGGAGAGGCGGGCAAGGCCAAGGCATTTGACAGCCATCTCATAAATGCCAAAGCCCCCTTGGCTCTTATCCCAGAGGCCACCAATTCTTTCTGGTCCCCTGCCCTGGCCTGCTCAGCCTTGCGGGCATACATGGGAGTTAGCCTTCTGCTTTAAAGCTGTGGCAGCTAGCAGGAGTCATGTACGGTATTGGAATCGAACCCCTTTTACAAAATTAAATATGCTTAAGGCTTCTTCCTCAACTTCAGCGTCTTAACTGATTAAACATTCATTTCCAAGACAAAAAGAGTCAATTTAGTATGAAAGATACATTTTGCCGGTTTAATTTAAAGTGCTGCACCTCTGTCTGACCCTGATTTTCATAACTCAATAATTTTATCCTGTGTTGATTGTCTCATTTCGAGAGAGATATTGTATGTATAAATCAGTTTCTAAAATACCCAAAGAAACTCGAAGAGTGGAATTTATTAAGCTGCTTCTGTTAAGTCTGAAATCATTTATTTTGGAGTTGTCCTTAGGAAGTGTTCGAGCTTATGCTTCTGGCTTACTCAGGAGAGGAATTACCCTGGGAGACGGCAGAGCTGGACGATCCCAGGCAGATTCCTGGGTAACCTGCACCTTTTGTGAGACCAGAGAAACTCCAGGGAGAGCCTCAGGCAGATGGAGGCTGGGCCCAACCAGAAATGAGTTCCGGCAAAGCTGCCCTGACCGTTCTGGTGATCAGGGAAATGTGGTATTTTTCTGCACCGAGCCCTGTGGCTCCCTGGAGCTGTGTGGTCTAGCTGTGGGACGCACTTAGCACAGGAGAGGTATGCAGATATCATTCATGCGTTCTCCCAGCTTTGACTCTTGTTTGCTTTCTTTGGGATCTCGGACAAATTACTTCTCCCCCAGCCTCAGTTTTCCCATCTGTGAAATGGGGATTGGGATTTCAGCTCTGGTGAGCTCACAAATAGGAAAATGGGGATAATTGCTTTGTTAGCAGTAACATACTAGATAAGTATATGGGTTTGAGGTTCAATAGTCCTCTCACTGCTACCAACGTCACACATGCCACTGGCCTGCGGGGACTCAAATCCTATCAAACGCAGTTCTTAGTGCTGCATTTCAGATCCTTTGTGCTCCAGGTCCCTGTCCCAAAGCCTCTTGCCAGGACAGGCCCTTCATGCTGCACACAGAGGGCTAGGGGTGGTGGCCCAGGGACCCCTACCCCAAGCAAAGGGCCTTTCCAGGCTGGTGCCCTGGGCTAGGCTGTTGGGGAGGGGACTGAGCTGTACCTTAATTGTCACTTGACCACCTTGCTTTAGAGATGGTTTCTGTGCCCAGAGCCTGGGGTTGGGGCCTTAGACTTAGGGACAGGATCTGGGTATTGACTCTGGGAGGTCCTTGCTCTACCTCCTAACACCTCCCCCATTTTCTTCCTGTTCTGAACTATTTCCCTCCAATCTCCTTTCTCTCTCCTCTTCCCTTCCCTGCCATTTTCCTCCTCCCCGCAGAAGTCGTGGTCTATCCCTGTTTGATTCTCACAAGTTGAGACATAGGAATTCCCTCCTGAGTTAGAGGCACAAGGAAAAAAGAACCTCAACCCTTGGTCCTCTGGTCTTCTGAAACACAGGGGGCGCTATGGATCCCTTAGTCCAAACTATTCCTTTCATTCTTCTTAATGCATAACGTTTGTGGTTTGGTTTTGTCTTATGATTGTATTAGTTAGCTTTTGCTGTGTAACAAACTACCCCAATACCTAGTGACTTAAAATAATGAATTCTTATGATTTCTCATTATTCGGTAGGTCAGCAAGGTAGTTTTTTTGACCTGGACTGGTGCAGGTGATTTCTGAGGTCCAGCTTACAGCTTGCCTGCAGCTGCCTGTTCTACGATGGCTTTATTGACGTTGCAGTGGTTGGCCCAGTGTCAGCTGAGAGCAAAGGGGAATGATTTGGCCAGTCTCATCTTTCATGATGAGAGATGTATGTCTCAAGGCTAGGCACTGTGGCTCACCTGTCATATTGGCACTTTGAGAGACCAAGATGGGCAGATCACTTGAGGTCAGGAGTTCAAGACCAGCCTGGCCAACATGGTGAAACCCCATCTCTACTTTAAAAAAACCAAAAATTAGCTGGGCCTAGTGGCTTGTGCCTGTAATCCCAGCTACTTGGGAGGCTGAAGCAAGAGAATCACTTGAACCTGGGAGGCCAAGGTTGCAGTGAGCTGAGATCACGCCCCTGCACTCCGGCCTGGGTGACAGAGTGAGACTGTCTCAAAAACAACAACAACAACAAAAAACAAAACAAAACAAAACAAAAAAAAACAAAAAGAGATGTGTGTTTCCTGTTTACAGTAGCAAAGACCTGGAACCAACCCAAATGCCCATCAATGGTAGACTAGACAAAGAAAATGTGGCACATATACACCGTGGAATACTATGCAGCCATAAAAAAGGATGAGTTCATGTCCTTTGTAGGGACATGGATGAAGCTGGAAACCATCATTCTCATCGAACTGACACAAGAACAGAAAACCGAACACCAGGTGTTGAACGATGAGAGCACATGGGCACAGGGAGGGGAGCATCACACACTGGGGTCTGTTGGGGGGTGGGGGACTAGGGGAGGGACAGCGAGGGGTGGGGAGGTTGGAGAGGGATAACACTGGGAGAAATGCCTGATGTAGGTGATATGGGGATGGAGGCAGCAAACCACCATGGCGTGTGTGTACCTGTGCAACAATCCTGCAAGATCTGCACATGTAGCCCAGAACTTAAAGTACAATTAAAAGAAAAAAAAAAAAAAGAAGAGAGAGATGTGTGTCTCTCATCACACTGTGGCCTAGGATCGTTCATATGGTGATGGATACGGGGTGCCCAGGGTAGCAGGAGAGGGTACACCCCAATGCGCAGCGCTTTCCAAACCTCTGCATGCATCCTATTTGCTCCTGGCCCATTGGCCAAAGCCTGTCACATGGCAAATCCCAGAGTAAGGGGTGGAGAAATAGATCCTACCTCTTAAAGAGAGAAATGGCAGAATCACATGGTAGGAGGCGTGGACGCAGAAAGGCAAGAATGTGTAGCTGATTTTGTAACCCGCTGTGATGATGCTTTGGGTTTTTCTGTGCATTTTTGGCTTCTTGGTATATGGTATCATCTAGTAGTCAGGCGCATAGGCTCTGTGGTCAGGCTGACCTAAGTTCAAACCCCAGCTCCCCTTCTTGTTACCCCCAACCCTGTGACCCAGAGCAAGGGTTTGATCCTCCCTGAGCCTCAGTTTCTTCATCTGTAAATGGAGATACTGTTACCTGCCTCGTAGGAATTTATCAAGAGTCAGCGATCTGCTGCCGGTGAAGTGGCATGCATAGGCCATCGGTAAATGTAAGCTGCTCCGTTGATTACTTTATCCACTTTATTGACGGGGTTGGGGTGGCTTCAGCCTCGTCTGTACGTTTGTCCAGGCTGACCTGCTGGTTACCAGCTTTGTGGGGGGCTGAGGTGGCTGGGGTTAGCGGGAGGGCCCCAGCTGGGGGACAGGCAGGAGAAGGCATATTAATTACACCAGGAGCTTGGTCAGGGCTCAGAGCTTAAAAGCAACAGCAAAGCGACAGTTCCACTGCTTGCCAAGAAAGTGATGGCCAGAGACACAATGCTTCTTAGCATCATGACCAAGGGAAGGATCCATCTGAGTTGAAGCGGGGGGTCACCAGGGGCACCTCCGGCTTGGGCTTTTCCAAGGTGCCATGTTTTTGTCTAACGTCCCACTGGGGATGGATGTTGGGGGGAGCACCGATCTCCCATATGGGTCTCTGAGGGTCCTGAACAGTGGTAACTAGAGGTCCAGGGCTTCCATTGTATTTGTCAGAGTCCAGATGAAACTCCTGCCCCCTGTTTTTCAGAGGCAGTAAGCAGAAGAAATATGTCTTTTTACATTTTAGAAAACTAAGAAAAATGGCTTTAAACAGCTTTTGCTACCCTGCTATAATTATTTATTTTCAAACACTCCTGCAGGGGACCGCTCCGTTTTCTTACCCTGCACTCCTTTTTCTCATAAATGAACCATCACTTCAATAAATCATTATGGAAACAGAGACTAACACTGGCTCTGAAAGGTTGAAAGATTTATGTAACACATTTATGTTTCCCATTTTCTCATTCTGGTACTCGGCTGCAAAAGCTAAGCTAATAAAAGCTGCTATTAATATTTCTTGTTGCCTAGCAACCCCAGAGCGGGAGTAATAGCTTCGGCTAGAAAAATAGATGACCGATAAGGAAAAATTCAATTCTTTTATTATCTCAGGGGGAAATGGCCTTTTACTGGAACATTATGATGTACGAGTGTGAAGTTGAACACAAAAGATTTTTTTGTATGTGTTTGTTTTTCTGTTTTTAATGAACATTATTTTACCTCCACTAACTCTTTTAGGGCACTTTTCTTTTCTTTCATAAACCCCTCATCCCATCCCTCATGCTTAATTTAGCAGCTATAGTAGTTAAGAATCTGTCAGCGTTCTTTAGTTTAAAAATGGTTTTTGCAAAGGTTTACAACTCGGTCATAAAAATTCACTCCCTGTTAAAACTCAGGCCAGTGATAAGCTAACACGCAGGCTGGTTTTCTGTGAACAGGATCACGTTTGTTGAAGAGATAAGATTCATGGTTTTCCCTACAAGAAAGGTCGGAAAGGAACAAAACAAGTTCTTTTCCATGTCCCAGTTTTCTTTGGAACCAGGGACGCTGTCTCTTTTGAGAACCGTTTGCTGTGCAGTTTGGGATGTGTTCACACTGGGTGAGGCCAGGGAACAGATACACACTGAGCCCCTGCTCTGCCGAGCCTTGGTGCCATTCCCGTCTCCCAGCGCCCTTTAAGGTGGGTACCATTAGGGTGCCTATTTTTCAGAGGCAGCCACTGAGGCTTAGAGAGGTCAAGGGATCAGGTTGAGGTAGCATCTTTTTTTTTTGAGATGGAGTCTTGCTCTGTTGCCCAGGCTGGAGTGCAGTGGTGCGATCTCGGCTCACTGCAACCTCCTCCTCCTGGGTTCAAGCAGTTCTCCTGCCTCAGCCTCCTGAGTAGCTGGGACTACAGGTGCGTGCCACCACGGCCGGCTAATGTTTTGTATTTTTAGTAGAGGCGTGATTTCACCGTGTTAGCCAGGATGGTATCCACCTCCTGACTTGGTGATCCGCCCGCCTTGGCCTCCCAAAGTGCTGGGATTACAGCAGTGTGAGCCACTGTGCCTGGCTTTTTTATTTTTTTTATTTTTTTTATTTTTAGTAGAGACAGGGGGCAGGATGGTGTCCACCTCCTGACTTGGTGATCCGCCCGCCTTGGCCTCCCAAAGTGCTGGGATTACAGCAGTGTGAGCCACTGTGCCTGGCTTTTTTTTAATTTTTTTTTTATTTTTAGTAGAGACAGGGTTTCGCCATGTTGCCCAAGCTGGTCTCGAGCACCTGAACTCAGGCAATTCACCCTCCTCAGCCTCCCAAAGTTCCAGGATTATAGGCATGAGCTACCGTGCTTAGCCTAAGGTAGTATCTTAAACCATGGTGTTTCCTACCTGCGTTCTTTAGCGCAGGGGTTCCCAGCCTCGGCAGCCCTCATATTTGGGTGGGATAATTCTCTGTTATGGAGGATGTCCTGTGCCTTGTAGGATATCTAGCAGTGTTTCTGGCCTCTACTCACTATTTCTGGCCTCTGGTAGCACTACCCTAGTCAAAATCAAAACAGAATATATCTCTAGACATTGCCAAATGTTCCCTGGGAGCAAAATCACCCCTGGTTGAGAGCCACCACATGCTGTTCACTCTGCTTAGAAGGCTATTCCACCTTGTACACCCAGTAAACTGCTGTTCCTGTGTTAGGACCCAGTTCAGAAGTCACTTTCTCGCAGAGGCTGCCTGGATGCTCTGGGCTGGAACTAGGGTGAGGCACGTGAGACAAGCACCTCAATCCTAAGATTTAAGGGTGTGTCCAAAAACTCAGTAATCGAGATGAAAATAGTATTTTAATTAAATATTTTGAAAAGGCAAAATTAACACAGAAAACCATGATGAACAACATATCAGAAAAGTAAATAATGGTGGGATCAGTTTCAATTCATGGAAATACGTGGTTGTGCACCTACCAGGGGCCACCGGCTTGGGACGGCCTGAAGGCTGGGCCTGGGCCTCGTGTCTTTCTCTGGGCCCAGCATCTAGCAAAGGGCCTGGTTAGCAGGTGGCCTTCAGTGTTTGTTTATAAATTACTGAATGAATGGGAGAAGGGAATTACTTGTCCAAGGTCACATAGCCAGAAAAAGGATAGAGCTGGAACTTGAACCCGGGCCTCTGACTCTAAGCCCGGTGCTCCCTGCACCCGCCTGGCTGAGTATGAGTATGGGGTTCATCTTTGTTGCCTTCTGAGTAGGGACCTAAGCTGTGGAAGATGGAAAGATAGCCTGGGGTGCTCACTGTCGAGGAGTGGCAGGCAGGCAACAGCGGCCATGATTTCAGCTTGGTGTCAACCCGGCTTTCCTTGGGGTTATTTCAGCTTCACAATCTCTGTGCCAGGCAAGAGCTGGCATGGGCAGCACGGTGATGTGTGGAGCTTCCCCAGGAACATCACAATGGCCAGCTCCTTGCAGCACTGCTCACCAGTGGGGCCACATGCCTCACCTTGGCCTTTGGAGTGCAGGGACTACACCTTGTTAGACCCTGTGTCCATCCTCTCGGTGAACTTTTCCTAAATGAATGGGTGAATTATTTATAACTGTCATGTAACATTTATTTAGCACTTACTATGGACCTGGCACCTACTAACCCTTTCTATTGATTATCTCACTTAATCCTTGACCCTGAGAAGGAGGTACTGTTATTGTTGCCATTTTACAGATGAGAAAACAGAGGCGTAGAGGGGTAAATGACTTGGCTATACAGTTAGCAAAATGGGGTGCCACGATTTCAACCCAGGCAGGCTGACTCCCCAGCCTGGGCTCTCCATATCTGGCCTATGTAGCCTTCCACAATGAATGAGTGAATGAACAAATGAATGAGCAAGGCAGTGAGCGGGACAAGATGGGACCCACTTAATCTGCCCATCTCTGAGTTGAGCCATTCATATTCATAAATAATCTCAACATGAAGTGTGAGGTGCTTGCAGCTTGAAACAAGAAATGGAAGAAGTGCTGAGCTCAGAGGACAATCCCGGCACCGAAGGCTTCCTGGAGGTGGTAGCCCTGGGGGCCAGAGGACAGTGGCAAAAGCCTGAGAGTAGAAAATTTCATATTTGCATAGACTCCCTGTTCAGACCTGATCAACACCCCTTCCGCTGAAATTCATAAAACAGTTTTCGATGTTTTGTGGTCGCTCAGCTGCCCTGTGGTGCCCACCCTTTCCACCCCCTGCTGAGCTCCTAATCAGAGCACTGGAGGCTGAGTGCAAGGGACAGGTGTTTAACTTCCACTCCAGGCAGCATGCCAAGCCTAACAGGGTATGAACTCTGAGAGCTGCTCCCGAGTCATGAGGGAGAATTCAGGGAAAATTGCAGTGACATTCGTCAGCTGCAGCTTCGATATTACTGGGTGTAATGGCTCTTTCCTCCGAGTGCATATTCAGGACCCTGTTTGGGAAAATGAGCTTTTAATGTACCGTCGGCATTGCTGAGAAGCCATCTTTGGCTCGGCAGAATGTCTGGAGCACATAAAACTTGAGATTTACTGGAGTCATTTTCCCCCTGCTCTGGCTGGATAATAAAAAGTCGGTCTCATGAGCTCTCTTTCTCTCATCTTGTGGCTATGTCCATTTAGAACTCGCAGTCTTTATAAAAGGCAGCAAGACAAATTCAGCTCATCTAAATATTATGACACTCTCTAGGAGAGAGTGTCAGGGCACTGTGGAGGACTGGAGGCTGGGAGCGTTTCCAGGACAAGCGTGTCCCATCAGAGATTGAAGCTTAGCAGCTGGGTTGGGCTGGGGCTCGGGCTGTGGTGGTGGCAGCCTCTTGCCCAAGCAATAGCACTTCACTGGGAGTCTGGGGTCCTGGAGTCCCTGTTCTGCCCCAGTGGGTGACCTCGGGTGAATTTTCTCTCTCAGAGCCTCAAGTAAGATGGAGCTGATGCTGTCTACTCCACAGGGTGATCGTGAGAATCAGATGTGCTAATGATTATTTCTGATGTTTTGCTTTATGCGTGGGATGTAGCAGGTGTCTGAAAAAGGTTTGTTGACTGACTGACTGATGACTGAAGGATGAATGAATATGAATGAATGAAAAATAAATGCCTGTGTATACACCTCAAACTAGAGTGCTACATCATTTTTGGAGAGTGAGTCATGTGGGGACCCTGTAGCCTCTTCTGTCTTACACTACAGTCTGCTCCATCTCCTCTCACCCTCCTGTTGACTTTAAGGGAGGAGATAGAATTCTGCTCATTTATAGCTGCGTTCCTGAGACCCAAAGGGCAGGGGGCTTGTCCAAAGACACACAGCTAGGAAGTGGTGGAGACACGATGGGACCCTGATTCCCATGACCCCAAGTGCTTTGTATCCTCATCACAAAAAGCATCCCTCACCCTATCCTTGGCTCAGGACTCTGAGCTGGGACAGGGGACAGAGGTGGGACCCTTGCCCCGTCTCCCCATTGAGTGCGAGTGTTGGTCAAACCTCTCAGCTGAGACAGGGTTAGGAGGGCAAAAATGTTGGCTCAGTGGCTCTGTCTCCAAACTCCTGGTAGCAAGGAAAAAGGAAAGGAATGTCAGGTGAGCGGTCAGAGCCTGTTATGGGGTGTGTGTGTTGGGCAGAGCTATGGGACTGGGATGCTGGAGCCCTGAGGAATCTCTAACTAACCAACTAACTAATTAACCAACTAAGCATGGTTAGTTCTTCCTATCACCCCAGAAACTGATAACCAGACCGCAAGTCAGGAAGGCTGGGTTCAACTTCCTGTCTCTGCTACCGCTAAGAGATTGTGGGAGGCAAGTCACTTTCCTTCCGGCCTCACTTTCTTCACCTCTTGAATGGACAAAACCCAAATCACCCCAGGGAGTTGTGGAAAGGGTCAAGGGAGAGAGGGTCTCTAAAGCATTTCCTGAATGAGCTCTTTAAGAGATTCAAGTCCTCGTGGGGGGCGTGTGGATCACAGCTGGCTCAGGAGAGCCACAGGGTTAGGAGGGAGGGCTCCAGGGTCAGGCAGCATCAGCTGCACATGTAAGCAGCTGTGTGATCTCAGCCAAGCTGTTTCAACTCTCTGTGCCACAGTTTCCTCCCAGGGTTGTTCTGAAGAGTAAATGAGACATTAGAGATGGTATCCAGAGCTGTGCTAGAGGGAGGTCTGCCTGTTCCCATGGAGCATGGATTAGAACACAGAGTTGCTGGCATTTGTTCCCCAGTGTGAAGTGTGAATCAGTTGTGGGTCACAGGCCGGGAGTGGATGGAGCTTCTGCATAACTTCCTGTGTAAGACGGCCCCCCAGGGGAAGGAGAGCATTAGGACAAATACCTACTGCACGGGGGGTTTAAAACCTAGATGACGGGTTGACAGGTGCAGCAAACCACCATGGCACATGTATATCTGTGTAACAAACCTGCATGTTCTGGTCATCTAACCTGGAACTTAAAATAAGATGGTCCCCCCATCCCCCAATCCCCCCGGCCCCCCAAGGGCAGTTCTCGGGAAAGGGGCAGGTGTGTGCCTTTGGCAGCCACATTCCCAGCAGGGGTCCAGCAAGACAGCTCCTGCTGAGCTGCTTCTGAAAACATGATCCTAAAGCCAGCAGCATCAGCATTGCCTGGGGACCTGTTAGAGATGCAGATTCTCAGGCCCCTCCCTAGACCTGGTGACTGGGAGACTCAGCTGGGCCCAGCAGCCCATGCCTAACCACGCCTCCGACGGCTTCTCATGCCAGCCCAGAACCACTGGGCTGTGGTCATCCTCCATTGAGCCTTGCGTTCTCAGTTGTTTTAGGACAGATGGGATGCACTTGTGTTTCTGTTTGCCTTGAGGATTTCATCACACTTGCGATGGTTGCAGACTTTTTCCTCCAGAGAAGCTCGAGGACCCACATCTCTGCCTGTGGCTCCTGGTTCCTTCCTACCCCGTGCGCCTTCCATTGGCACAGGCCTTGAAGCAGACTCTCTGGCATGAAAGTCCCAGCCTGTGATCAGAAAGACTCCAGGTTTTCCTGAATTGCACGATGCCTCATCTTGGGGGACTTCATGGGCAGTTGTGCGCCAGGGGCCTCAGCAGAGCCAGGAACAAAATGCAACAGGGAGAGGAAAGGAGGCCCAGGACACGGGAGGCATGAGGGACGTCTGCGTGACTGGAATGCAAGATTCCTCTTGCTGCTTATGGGGGAGAGGGGTGTGCACGTGCCAGGGATGATCAGCGAAGCCCATTCTTCGAGATCATAGGGGGACAGAGTGTGGGCAGGTGGACAAAAAGACTCAAGCTAGACCTTTACAGCTCTGGCAGCAGCTGGCCCAGAAGAATTGGACCTTGGTCGGAAGCACAGGATAACAGCAAATTATGGGGTCACTACCCCATCCACAGGACTCCTCTTCTCCTTTGGAAGCCCCAGACCTGAGGTCCCAGCCCTGTGTACACAAGACCCCCAGCCACTCCCTTTTTGTCTGACTTGTGAACTTGACACATTCTTACTGCTGCTTCTGTATCCCTGCTCTGATTAACTCTAGCCAGTACATTGGCTGTGCCCCGCAGGCTTCCACTAGGGAGACTTTTTTTTTTTTTTGAGACAGAGTCTTGCTCTGTTGCCCAGGCTGGAGTACAGTGGTACAATCATGGCTCACTGTAGCCTCTACCTCCCTGACTCAAGCAATCCTCCCACCTCAGCTTCCGAGTAGCTGGGATCACAGACACATACCACCATATCTGTATCTTTTTTTTTTTTTTTTAAAGATGGGGTTTCCCTATGTAGCCCAGGCTTGTCTTGTACTCCTGGCCTCAAGTGACCCTCCCACTTTGGCCTCCCAAAGTGTTGGGAGTATGGGCGTGAGGCACCACGCCAGGCCTAAGTGACCTTGATCACACTAAACCAGAACGCACCTTCCCATAACCCACTGCAAAATGAATTCCAGATGTGGTAGGGAGCAGGCTCTCTTTGCCCTCAGCACGTGGAGGAAGGCCTGCCACCCACGCATGTGTCCACAGCACAAGTGAGCAATGGCCAGCTGATGACGCTGGAGAGAAAACTGTCCTTTGGGAACGGCCCCTTCACTGGGCCCCTCCCTGTGTCTTCTCTGTGCCGTGGCCCTACTGAGGGGGGTTGGCGCATTGCCAGAATTAACGTCACAGGACTTGGACCTGGAGAGACCTGGATTTAAATGAGTTCCTCCAGCTGCATGCGTGTTGAGGAAGTGACCCAGGCTCTCTGAACTTCACTGTGTTTTTGGTGTAAAATAGATGTGTTCATCATCCTTACCTTGTGAGTCGCTCTGAGGATGAGATGCTGTCATGGCTATAAAGTACTCCGCATGGGAGCCGTGGCAGGGCTACTGTTTGTCTCTCAGCACTTTACGTGTGTGCTGTCTCTGTTTTCTTCCCTGCCAGCCACATGGAGAGCCCTGTACCCTCTCTGGTTCCCACAGGAAGTCCACCTTCCCCGGCATTGGTGAACTCATGGTGGGCGCCCACGTGGTCTCACAGGGGTATCCGGCACAGATGGTTTACTCACTTCTGCGTTTCCACGCCTTATTGTGGCCACAGTCACTGTGAGCCTGTGAGTGTGTCCCATGCCTGGGAGTCCTCTCAATTCTGTCTCTCACACTGTGAGTCCCTTGGCCCAGGCATCTCCCCTATACTTATGTCTGTGCCCATGAAACCAAGGCTCCTCCATGGGCAGGACCTGCCTTCCTTAAAAATTAGCTTAGTGACCCCTGAGTGGGCCATCCTTGGGGTCCGCCCTCCACCCCAAGCAGGTCCTTAGTGTGTTTCTATCAAACAGGTACAATTTTCCTCCCAAAGATAGATTCTACTTGTACATTAGTTGGAGTCTACCAAGAAGCAGGCACCAGCTGGGACCAGCCATGTAAGAGGAGAGAGAGCGAGGGAAAGGGAGGTGGAGGAGGAAGAGAAGGCCAGAGGAAGGGGGTAGCTTCAGACTGCAACGTAGGTCTGAGACCAGAAGAAAAAAGGATGGGAAGGAAGAAAGAAAGGAAAGGAGGAAGGAAGGAGGGAAAGATAGAGGAAGGAAGAAAGAGACAGAAGGGAGGCAGGGAAGGGATCCTAGCACTTTGGGAGGTCAAGGCGGGTAGATCACTTGAGGTCAGGAGTTTAAGACCAGCCTGGCCAACGTGGTGAAACCCTGTCTCTACTAAAACTACAAAAATTTAGTTGGGCATGGTGGTGCACACCTGTAATCCCAGCTACTTGGGAGGCTGAGGCAGGAGAATCGCTTGAACTTAGGAGGCGGAGGTTGCAGTGAGCTGAGATCGCACCACTGCATTCCAGTCTGGGTGACAGACTAGATTTCGTCTCAAGGAAGGAGGGAAAGGACTGACTGGATAGGAAGAACCAGGGAGCAAGGACTGGGCAGGAAGCATCTTGGACTGCAGCACAGTTTTAAGAAAGGTTGGCCCGGCCAGTGGGGAGTCCTCAAACCAAAGCCACCCTGTGGAGGAGCTGTACCCCTTGCCCACGTGGACCTGCCTTAGGCCCCAGTGTGTTTGGGCACTGACTGGGTGTGACCACAGAGGTGTGGCCTGGGAGGCGTGTGCTCAGGGAGACGCCCGGTGCAGGAGGTCTGAGCTCCACATCTTCGTGGCCACCACAACCCACCCCTTGTGCCACACAGCTCTGCTTCTTATGCGGGACAGGGAGCAGCACCTCCATGTCCCATGGGCCCTCACTTCCGAGGGGAAACTTAGCAAACAAATGGCAACATCACACCTTTGGTCTTGGGGCTGCCACCAGTACTCACCCTCTTCCCTCCTTCCTCAGCCGCACCCCCTCTCCCTTAGCCGTCCCCGCCACAGATCTGGTGGCTGCCCTGCCTGGCCTGCTCCGAGAGGCCTGAGTCCTTGGCCGTCGCGTACTTCCTGGCCACGGTTCTTGCCCCCGTCCACCCGCAGTTGCAGTAGAGAAGGGCGTCCCAGGAAGCGCTCACGAGGGTCACCTGGGCTCCACGTGGATTCCTCCCTGCCCTGTTGAATCCCAGCAGCGCTCCCTCCTCCTGCTGCGTGCGACCAATTCCCTGCTACAATGGTGACTCTTTACCTGCTGGCCCTTGGATGTGAGAGGTCCAAAGGGCCATGGCAGAGGCCCTAACTTGGGGTTCACTGGAACCTTCACTGTGTTCTCTAGCAAGAGTACACCCCCTTTTGGGGGCCAGGTCCTCCAACCCAGTAGAGCCCAGAGCTGCAGGGTCAGGAAGCACGAGATCCCCCAGGGGATCCTCGGGAAGGATAGTGCAGGGCCACTGCTGTTTCTAGCCCTGGGCTCCTGGACCGTGTGTTCTTCAGAATGCCACAGGGAGGACCCTGATTTAATAGAGGTACCACATCCCGAATGACAGCACCTTGCCTTTTCAGAGTGGCGTCTCCAAGTTGAGGCTTCATCTGCCCTTGAAGAAGGCCATTCCAGCATTCTTTGAGGCTGGTGGGTTCTGGATGGTGGGATATGTGGTAGGTCCCGTGGTCAGGGGCTCTTTCCCACACTGCTTTCACTGTGATGTTGGCTGCTATGCTGTGTGGGGTTCCAGGCCTGTGGACCAGGCCTTTGCTCAGCCTTACCTTCTAGGGAAGGTATGCTTGGGGTAAGGGTAGACCCAAGCATGCCCCACTCAAGGGTCACAGAGAGTAGTGCTGGCTGAGGCTCTGTAGACAGGAGGCACAACTTCATACCCAGAACATCTGTCCCCGAGGGGATGCACTACTGACCTGTCCGTGATGGGAAGGGTCCGGGGTAGCCAACTTGCCACTGGGTGGCTGCTTGGTCTTGAGGGCTCAGAACTGGTCTCTGCTGCTGACCCACTGGACATTCAGACAGCATCAGCTAGACTGGCCTCGCTAAATGGGTGTTCATGTCACTGGGTTCACACAGAGCCATCATCTTTGTCACCCTGGCTACTCCATTCATGTGCTCAGTGCCAGTTCTGTAGTGGCCCGTGGTAAAGAGTGGCTGCTGTCAACTGCCTGAGCCGTTTCATCTCTTTGACCGTTCAGTGTCTCTTCTGTGGCAAATGCTGTCTGATTGGCAAAATGCGTGATTCAAAAATCACGCCCTATGCCCACTCCCAGCTCTCCATACATCTGCTGCCCTCCCTGACCAGCTTGTGTCTGAGATCACTGTTCTTTTCCCTCCAGTCCCCTGACCAGACAGCCGGGTACAGGCCCTTGCCTGTGAATTTGTAGGCAACTGATCCTCATAATTGGTGAATTTCTGTATTTGTGAATTGATAAATATTATTTACTCACCGAAATCCATTTGTAACCCCAAATCAACACTCACCATGCTTTCATGGTCATTTGCAAACATGCACAGAATGGCAGAAAATATGAGTCACCCAGTGAGCATGTCCCCAGCAGAGGGCAAACAAGGGGACAGTTTGCCTTCTGGTTTCAGCCTTGGTACTGTAAACAAGGGTCCTTTTTATGGTCTAGTTAGTGCTGTGTTTTTCCCATTTTTGTGCTTCTTGTTCCCGATTTTGCTTTTTTAAATGACCCCTAAACATAGCACTGAAGTGTTCTGTCTAGTGTTCCTAAGTGCAAGAAGGTCGTAATATGCCTTCTGGAGAAAACAGGTGTGTCAGATAAGCTTCATTCAGCCATGAGTTACAGTGCTGTGAGTTCAATGTTAATGAGTTAACTACACACACACACACACACACACACACACACACACACACACACACACATTTTATACTTTAAGTTCTGGGGTCCATGTGCAGATCGTGCAGGGTTGTTACATAGGTAGACACGTGCCATGGTGATTTGCTGCATCCATCCCCCCATCATCTACATTAGGCATTTCTCCTAATGTTATCTCTCCCCAATCCACCTACCTCCTGCTATCCCTACCCTAGCCCCCCGACGCCCTGACAGACCCCAGTGTGTGATGTTCCCCTCCCTGTGCCCATGTGCTCTCATTGTTCAACACCTACTTATGAGTGAGAACATGCAGTGTTTGGTTTTCTGTTCCTGTGTTAGTTTGCTGAGAATGATGGTTTCCAGCTTCATCCGTGTCCCTGCAAAGGACATGAACTCATCCTTTTTTATGGCTGCATAGTATTCCATGATATATATGTGCCACATTTTCCTTACCCAGTCTATCACTGGAGGGCATTTGGGTTGGTTCCAAGTCTTTGCTATTGTGAACACTATATATTAAGTGAGGTGTTTTTGAACAGAAACACACATCAAACAAGGTTCTGTATTGATCGATTGAGAAAAGTATTGTGACCGGGGTTCATGGAAACCCAATCCTGTATTTCCCCTTGGAGCAATTGCTGAGTATTCACTAATTCGGTGTTTGCGGTGACTTTATAGAAAATAACTACCCTGAATAGTGAGAGTTGACTGTATTCTCACATCTCAGGCCCCTTCTTCTTCCACACAAAGTACGTGATTAGGTGCAGTGTCCACGGCTCATCGCCGCCCCCTGGGAGACTTCTCCTCTCCAGTCCCACCACACTCCTATGAGTGCTGCTGTGATACAGCCACTGTCCACCTTTGGCTCATACCTCCGTATGGACCCGACTCATCTGGAAATCATACTTGGGTCTTTCTTCTTCTTTTAGCTACGGGACCCGCCACTCCTCAATACAGCCATGGATATGAGCTGTGGGAGGGCCCTGGTGCGGTGAGGCATGTGATGTGAGAGGCCGGGCTGTCCTCCCATTCCGTGTCCTCATGCTTCTGGTCCTGCTTGGGCTCTGTCCTGAGATGCCATTTCCATCTCATGAGGGACTGCTGCTGGGAGCCTCTAATGTTATGATGAGTTGATTGATCCAACTGAACCCAGCTCCTAATAAGCAGCTCCAGCTCGGCCCATGGCCAAGCGCCCCGCGCGCCATCTCCACCACAGCCTAGTAACACTCCAGGATCTGTGTCCTAAAAGAAGTCTAATTACGTTCTGTACATGGTGTGGCTGTACTGAGAATCCCGGGGACCTGTATTGTACTTCTATTATAAGCTCTGAATGACATTTCATCCCATCCATCCCTGAGATGTCCGGTCAACGCCATAGGCTCTGCTGTATCCGATGGCCCACGTGGCAGGTCTCCTTGCATTGAAGCCTGGACCACGGTAGAGCCCTGCCCTGTTTTGGGCCCACCCAGAGCAGGCAGCTCGCCGTGTCACCTAATACATGGGTGGAGCATAGCCCTAGGTGTGGAATGCGAGCCTTCAGAACCCGAAGAAGCCTCCCAGGCCCTGTGCTTCCTTTTTCGAGGTAGGGGAGGCAGGATGCAGACATTTGTCTTTGACTGTACCCCTAAGAACGTCACAGAAGCAGCAGGTCTTAGAATCTTCATATGGGTTGTCTGATAGTTAATTTCATCTGGCTGTCTCAAATTGTATAGCTTTTTAGAATTTGAGATGTGGGGGGTTTTAGAAACGCCCTCACATCTACAGAGAAGATACTTTTCAGTGGTTGTAACTCATTTTCTTTTTGTTTCGTTGCGTGGAGCTGAACTTTCATTTTCTAGTGGTGATATCGGTGGCCAACGATCCCTGCCTTCTCACCCAGTTCAGTGGAAATGTGATTCACCCTTGGCATGAAGTCAGCTTTCTTTAGCACGTTTTAAAAACCATCCTTCAGTTTTCAGCTTACTCATAGTTTTTTGAGATTTTCAAGTACCTATTAAGTATGCATTGAGATGAATAGATAGATCATCTTTCTTCCTTGATATATTGAGGGGGGAATCTGATCAATATATTCCCCAGTATTAGCATGTTTGACTTGATGACGGTGTGCATGTATGTGCACATATAAAAATGTATGCACAGACAACGTACATATACTTTTAAATATGAGACTGGATTTAATTTAGTGTTACTTAGGGTTTTTCTTTTCCATTCATGTGTTTTTTTTCCACAGTCATGTGTCTTTACTTTCCCCAAATTCTGTAGTAAGATGTGTCCATGGCTTTCTTTGTATAAGATAGCTTTCTCATACATTTGCATTGAGGTTCTACCATCTTTATAAGGTGACTCTTACACTGAGATCTACTGAGTAATCTACTGATATCTACTGCCTGTTACACTGAGATCTCATACTTCTGTACTGAGGTTCTACCCTCTTCATAAGAAGACGATTACACGGAGAGCTTTACGGTTATGACCGTGGAGTTGTATATAGTATTACCTCATCTCTTTCATGGTCTTTGTCTCCATAATGATACCGTGATTAATAACGCTAAAGACGGCTGTTGGTGGTTTCTCTCTCTTTTGTGTTCATCTTTACCAGGGGGAAGTTTATCTGTCTGACTGCTTTATCTACATTGTTTTATTCATTTTATTCAGAGGACTAAACATCAGAGTTACGTTCCAATTCCATTACTTTTCTTTTTCTTAATGTATTCATTTCCCCTTTTATGTTTATTAATCCCTTCTTTCTTTCTGTAGATGTTTAAATTTTTTATTTTGAATTCTTTAGTTCATTTACTTTTATGGTTTATTGTTTAATAATAAAAAGTTTATGGCTATACATTTTTTCTTAGTATAGCTTTGGCTGTATCCTATAAATTTTGAAATGAAGTATGCTTACATCTTTTACTGTCTTCCCAAAGCATAGCTTTGGGGATTTGATTTTTTTTAAAATGGCACGTGTTTACTGTAAAAAAAAAAAAAAATTAAATCAACAAAGAAGCAGAAATCGTTAAAATTGCACCATCCACAAATAATCATTATTAACCCAACCATTTGCTAAGTATGTTTTCAGTTTTATCTTTGTGCATTATATATAAAGATATGTAATAATATACACAATATACAAAGATATACACTCTACAAAGATAATATATATAACATATAAAATATATACAAAATTTACATAAGTGGGGCCCTAACGTGATGCCTTTTCCTGTTCTTTCCACTGTGTTCTATTGGAGCATTTCTAGGACCTACCAATTTTCTCTAACAGTGTATCAGGTGTATACTTCCATGTCCATAATTACAGGTCTTGCTCTTCCTTTTAGTGGCTGGATAACATTCCATCGTATGGGTGTTTCATCGTGTACCTAAACAACCTTCTGTTGATGGACATTTAAGCTATTTCTGATCTTTTTCTATTATAAACTCTCTTGGGATGGGTTCCTTGGGAGTGGTGAAAATGATTTTTTGAGGGTGGGATCTTAGGAGAGAGGAAGGGAGAGATGTTAAGCAGACAGAGGTTTCCCTCAGATGTGTCAAGCCTCAGCCTGCCCCCGGGGGCGTTCTGGAGCATAAATTGTACCACACAGTTGATCCCATCATCGGGTAAAGGGGTGGCCTCTTGCACCCCCATGTCCCTTTGTCATTGGCCAGAGATTGGGGGATTGAGTGACCTCCTGGGGCTGCAGTACCTGTTGGCAAGGGGTGTCCTCTGAAGAAGTCGGCAGCTGAGAGCCTTCACCAACCAATGTTTCCAGCAGCTGGGGGACAGGGCGCTGCTCCAGTGAAGGGGGCCCAGGAGGGGCCCGAGAACTTCTGCTACAGCAGTGGTTCTTAGCAGGGGCAGTTTTGCCCCCTGGAGACATTTGGCAGTGTCTGGAGACATTTTTGATGGTCACAACTGGAGTTAGTTTAGCAGAGGCTAGGGACACTGCTAAGCATCCTGGAATGTACAGGACGGCGCCCCCCAGCCCTGCCACCAAAAAGTATGTGACCCCAAATATCGTTAATGCAAGGCTGTGAGACCTTGCACTGCAAAAACACTCAAACATTTTTGTGGATTTATCTTTTCAATTTGTATATTTGTCTCCTTTGGGATTTCAAAACTCTTTGAAACACTCATGTGTCTTCACTTTTCCCAAACTCTGTCCACCTACCCTTTCTTGGCTTTTGTTCTAAGCACTTCACTGAAACTTCCCACTTCATGGTTGTTTTTTGATTGTTAGTTTTGTTTTTTTTGAGACGGAGTCTCGTTCTGTCGCTCAGGTTCCAGGTTGGAATGCAGTGGCCTGATCTCAGCTCACCGCAACCTCCGCCTCCCGGATTCAAGTGATTCTCCTGCCTTAGCTTCGCGAGTAGCTAGGATTACAGGTGCCTGCCATCACACCTGGCTAATTTTTGTATTTTAGAGATGGGGTTTCACCATGCTGGCCTGGCTGGTCTTGTCTTGAACTCCCAACCTCAGGCGATCCGCCCCGCCTCGGCCTCCCAAAGTGCTGGGATTACAGGTGTGAGCCACCTCGCCTGGCCCCACTTCATGGTTTTGAATGACCTCTGTGTTGCTGAATTCCGGGGTCAGCGCTCAGCTCCCGACTTACTTGCCTGCTCATCAGCCTTTGACACAGCTGTTCACTTTCTCAGCCTTGCTCAACGCTTTCGTCGCCTGGCTGCTGGGATGCACACTCTCCCAGTTCTCTCTGCTCCCTCCGTGTTAGTCTCCTGGGTTTACCTTTGAGCACTGAGAGGTCCCAAGGCTCAGTCCCCTTTTTATCTATTGCAGGTGCTTCATTATCCCATCTGGTTTTGTGGTTTTAAATACACTCTATGTCCTGAGAACTTTCAGATTTGTGTCTCCAACCCCACGTATCTCTGTGGTTGTCTCACAAGCATCTGAAACTTACTCTCTAAAACCACGGTCCTATCCCTTCCCCTTCTCTGCTCCTCCACTCCCTCTCACCTCACCAAAGGCAGCTCCATCCTCCCAGCTGCTCAGGGCATACAACTAGGGGTCATCATCCTGGACCACCCTTTCTCTAGATGAGGACCTGGTTCACAACCTCCCAGTGCCTTCACATCTCCCTCAAAGTGAGAGCCAGTGACTTATAGGGTCCACAAGACCCCACATAATCTGCATGCCTACCCCCACTGCTGACTTGGCTCCAGCCCCGCCAGCCTCCTCACCAGTCCTTGAACGTGCCAGGCACGAGCCTGCATCGGACTCTTTGCCATTCTGTTCCCTCTGCCTGGAACACTCTTATGCAGACACCTACAGAGCATGTTCTTATACCTCTGTCTTTCTTAGAGAGTCACTCAGATGTCATTCTCATGAGGCCTTTCTAGCCACCCTTCCTAAAATTGTACCCCATGCCCCACCTAATACCTTGAGCTCATCTTCGCTGCTGTATTTTCCTCCCTGGGACTTATCACTGTCTAAAGCCTGATATGTTTATGTGTGTGTCTGGTGTCACCTCTGTCTCCTTCACTGGAACACAGGTGCCCTGAGAGCAGGGACTTGGTCTGTTTTCTTCACTGCTGTATCCCCAGAACCAAAATCAGTGCCTGGTACATAGGAGGCACTCAACAACTATTTTTAAATAAAATTGGAATGAGTGGTGGGCTAGAAGACATGCACATTTGGAAGCATATTGCCAAGTCATTTTGATTCGGATGACAGATGGTGGTGATCGTGGGAGATCGAGGTCTTTCCTACTATTTCTTAGGCACTGTGCTAAGTGCTTTATGTAATTCTCATGAAACCTGCATTATGTAATTCTTATGTAACCTTAAAGGTTTCATGAACTCTCATCTTTAAGCCAGCCTGGATTCTAAGATGGCCTGTTGCCTTGAAGGGACTGGGGATAGTGAAACCTTCTCATGAAACCATACAATTGTCACCCCATTGTATGGATAAGGCAGCTGAGGGGATGGAGCTTTGCAGTCTGTTCTGGAAGAATGTTCAGACCAGGTTATCTGCCGGGCATCACTGCACTTCATGCCGACACGCCACCCAGCAAATGGGTGGTGTATCAGCCGCACCCCCACTCCTGGTGCCAGAGATACCAGAGTTCTCCTGCCCATGTCAGCCCTGAATTTTGTAGAACTTAAAAAAACCTGAACTAATCCTATATGTGAAAAATGTTATTTTTTCCCCCTCCCACCACATGTCTGGATCCTTGGGAGGAATGAGTTACAGCCTCCCCCACCCTCAGACAGAGCCCTGATCCTCAGTGGCGGAGCAATTGGATGCGATCAGGAGAGCAGAGATCTTGGGGCTAGAAGAGTCCAGCTCAAGCCCCAGCTCTATCCTGAGTAAGCTTCTTCCCCTTCTCAGCTTTCGCATCTATAACATATGGTAACCATCATAGCGCCTGCCTCAGAGGAGGGATGTGAGGATAAATGAGGAGCCATTTGTGGAGACTTCCAGACTGGTTACAGGTTGAGAGGCCCTAAAGCTCATAGTGGAGCTGGCTGGGGACACATAGTCCTCTGACGTGGCCAGGCCATGGAGTCTGGGGTAGTGGGGAACTCTGATCTTTAAGCCAGCCTGGATTCTAAGATGCCTGTTGCCTTGAATGGCTGCACCTGGTCAGTCAACATTTGGCCATTGTCCAAAAGGGGCTGGGGATAATGACTTCTTTCCACATGATGATAGCAGCACAGTTTGCAATTGCAAAAATGTGGAACCAACCCAAATGGCCATCGATCAACCAGTGGATAAAGCAAATGTGGTAATAAATATATACACATACATACATACACGATGGAATACTACTCAGCCAGAAAGAGGAATGAATTAATGGCGTTTGCAGCAACATGGGTGGGATTGGAGACTATTATTCTAAGTGAAGTAACTCAGGAATGGAAAACCAAGCATTGTACGTCCTCACTCATAAGCGGGAGCTAAGCTATGAGGATGCAGAGGCATAAGAATGATACGATGGACTTCAGGGACTCAGGAGGAAAGGGTGGGAAGAGGGGAATAAAGAAGATAAATAGTATATTTTGAATTAGAAATTACCCTTTGATATTAAATAGTGGGCATTCCTCTTAAATTATGGATAAAACCCTAGGAATTTGTTTTACCTCAAAAATAAAAATAAACCATAATAAATGTAAAAACGGGGGCTGGAGAGCAGGGAACGCCTGGCTGCCGCTTCCTCCCTGACACTGTCTCAGATGCCAGGCCTCCTCAGACCCCCTTCATCAATTAATTTGTAGTAAAGTAGGTGTTAGGAACCACCCCAAAACTCCAAGTCCTGCCTGTGCCTTGGGTTCACTGTGTGACCTCAGGGCCAGTCCTGACCCTCTCTGGGCCTCCCTCCCTCTTCTGAGAGGTGAGGTCACTGAGCCCCATCGCTGAGCACCCACACCTCTCCTGGGAAAGGACCTGGGAAGCTTTTCCTGCTGCCTCCTCCCCACCTTGGGCATTTTCGTCTCGGCTTAACCAGGCACTTCAACAGGCAATACTTTTCTCGAGAGTTCATAAAAACATGTAAACACGGGTGAGGATACAAAATATTGAGCGGCGAGGCGGTAAAACACGCCAATGTTTGTTGTAGTAGTTGAATATTCATGAGCTGACTGTTTAAATTACAGTTCACAACTGTTGCAGGGCCTGATGAATAATTTAAACGAGGGTAGCCAAAGAGATTTCAACACTGCATTAGCAAACTGCTCAGGATCGGCTTCAGAGATTTATAATTAGCTCGGAATAGCCTATAATAAATTCTTTGGAAAGATGGTTTTAATTAGCACACGTGCCAATTCAGAATGTAGAATGTTCGGGGGGAGGCGGTGGGTCACCCTCCCCTCCTTCTTATGTTTCCCCGTCATGCGGAGGTCCTGCCACCTGTCAGGGATCCCTGAGCCACGCTGAGCCCACCCAGAGCCCGCCAGTAGGCTTCCTGCCTTGAGTCTGTCCCGCCTCCACTGCCCATCCCAGCTCAGGCCTCTCCGCCATGACGTGTCCAGCTGCAGAAACCTCTGACCTGGTCTCCCTGCTTCTGTGTCTCCTGCTCCAGTTCATCTCCTTGGGGGCAGCCAGTGGGAACTTTCTGGATGCAGATCTTATTCCATCTCTGCCCCATTTGGAGATCCTTAATTGAGGAGGCCCAGAGAAATGAAGTGGCTGGTCCAGCTCAAATAGGTCCCAGGGACTAGTGGACTTCAGCCAGTGCTTAGGTGCTTGGGGACAGGCAAGGCATCACTGGCAGAAGGAAGTGCCAGGCAAAGGCGAGGAGGCAGGAATGTTCCATATCGGGCGGGGGAGGGGGGCAGTGGGAAGCCAGACATGCAGAGGCTTGGAGGAAGTGGGTGCCTGACTGTCATGTGCCCCAAATGCTTGGAAGTGGAGGAGGTAGGAGGGAGGTCCTACTTAGGGGATCATGGAGGCTGCCAGTCTGGGTTCCAGAGCTCCCAGGCCCACCTGGCTCATTTCTCAACATATACTGAGTACCTGCCAAGTGCCAGGCCTCAGGCTGGGCACCGGGGAAATGGTTCAGAGCAAAGCACCAGCCTTGGTTCCCGCTTTCATAAATAGAGCACATAACCAGAGCCATGTACACTTTCAGCCGAAGGTATGACTACAGCTGTGGCAAGTTCAACGGGAAAAATAACAGGGTGTCAGGAGAGAGAATCACCAGGGATCCTGATTTAGGTGGGAGAGCCAGGGAAGGCCTCCTGGAGGAGGGGCATTTGAACTGAGTCCAGAAGTGAGTAGGGGTGAGGGAGGCCAACTGGTCCCAGGTGGAAGGAGCTGGGCCAGCAGGGTGTCAGAGCTGCCCCATTTCCAGACGGGGTCCTGTGGATTCGGGGGGCGTCTACTAGAGCCCCCAGCAGCAGCCTCGGGAGGAGCTGGACTGGTTCTGGGAGAAGGATGTCTGTCTATGGGAGCTCATTGCTGGAGGAGGAAATAACTTTTTCTGCTCCCAAACCCTGGCTGCAGCTCATAGAGCTGCAAGACCTTGAGCAAGACATTGGAGTTTCTCTGCTTCATTTCATCAGGGTCACTCGTGCACTCATTCATTCTACCCTTACACTTTTATTGAGCCCCTACTATGTACCAGGCACTCTTCCAGGCCCTGAGCAGTGAACAAAACTGATGATAATCCCTGATTCATGGAGCACACATGCCAGTGATATAGACAGATTGAGGCAAGGGAGTAACATGTGCCCTCCCTATCCCTCAGATGGGGGAGGAAAGGCTCCGTGCCAGGTTCACTGACGCACCCTCCCAGCCCTGGTGCTGTGGGCAGGGCTCTCAGGCCCCTTTTGAAATAGAAACTGAAGATCAGCTTCAGGAAGTTGGAGGATTCACAGCTTGGACGGGTCATTTTTGCTTAGCCACTCCCTGTGACCAAGGGTGGCCAGTTCTACCTCCTCAGCTGTCTCCTGTCCATGACAGCTGCTTCAGATGCCTCTTGACCCTGCCTTTAGCCCTCTTGCCCTGAGCAAGGAAAATCTGCTGGGCCACCTGCCACTTGCACACTGCTATGGCTCCCCAGTGCCTGCCGGACCAAGTCCTCGTCCCCTTGTGATCTGCCCTTCCTGGCTCCCCAAGCTTCTTCCCTTCCTTGACCGGAGTGAACCCTGGAGTCCTAGGAGCCCCCCTCAACACTCAGAGTGGCCACTGAGCTGGTGCTGAATATCAAGCCTCTCCCTCCGAGTCTGCTTCCATCACAGCAGTTCTGCGATTTGTCATTGTTTTTAACCAGCAGTTCCCTCTCAGTTCCTCACAAAGATACAGAAAGATAAGTCACAAAGATGAGTCAAAACAAGACCGATATTGCTGTGCTGACCCGCCTGGCGATAACAAGCACTGTACCCTTTCGGGCACTCTGTAACCATGGGTAAGAGGCCTGCCCAGCCTACACCATGCCCCTCTGCCCTCAGTAGTGAAAAGAGCTCAGACAGACCTGGGTTTGGAGTCTGTTCCTGCCGTGTGTGCTGCAGACAGGGAACCGTGGACCTCACCTCTCGGAGGCTCCATTTGCTCATCTGGAAAGTGGAGACAGCAGCACCACCAAGCTCACAGGGTTGTTAAAAGGACCACTTGACCCCAGAGATGAGAGCATGGCCTGTGCGTGGCAAAGCCATGTCACAGTTGCCCAGTCCTGCAGTTAGGATCCCCATGGGGCATGACTGTGCTGGGAACACCTGCCCTCCACAATTGCACTTTCTGCTCAGCATCTAAATAGAAAGTCATCCTGTGACACCTGCTTACTGTCTCCTCTCTCCCCTTGTGGTCCCAGCAGAGCTTCTGAGAGGGGGCCATCCACTCTGGCTGTCTGTATTTCCTCCCCTCCCATTCATCTTGGCCTCTGCCTCCCTGTGACTACAAAACTCCTCTGGTTAGGGGCACTGATGGTCTCCACATTGCCAAACCCGTTGGGCACCTGCTGTCTTTATCATCCTTGACTTTGGCTGTATTAAGTGAGGCTCCCGGTGTCCACTGCTCAGGCCACCCTTTTGCACCCTCCTTTATAGGGCTCTTCTGATGCTCCACACTCATGGCTGGGGACCACAGGGGAGCCCAGGCCATTTCCACTGCACTATCCCCTCTCCTAAGCACCAGACCATGCAATCAGCCCGTGCCTACCTGGAGACCCCCACTTGGATGTCATCCCCAAGCTTAGCTGTCCACAGCTGGCCGCTCTCCCCTACGTGGCTAGATGTGTCTCTTCTCCTGTGTAAGCAGCCAATGAATCTCACTGGTGATCTGGTGTGGGCTTTGATCATCTGCCACAACCAATCCCTAATCCTGCGCCTCTCCGTCCATCTCTTGCCTTTCATCTGTCTGAGTCTCAGATGGTGGCTACATCACCTCTCAGCTGGAAGTTGCCACCTACTCTTAGCAGCCAAGCTGGCCTTTCTAAAATACAAGTCACTGCTCTGCCTAAAACTCTTCTGGGTTTCCAGTGACCCTCAGCATAAAGTCCAATGTCTTCCCCTGGTGTTCAAGGCCACCCAGCCTGGCCCCTGCCTGTGCCTCTAAGCTCCTCCTTCCCCAACCCTCCTTCCCCCTCCCACTATCCTTCACTCTAGCCAAATCAGGGCCTTTCCTGCTGCCCAGTGTACCCTTGACCCTTGATCTTACTGCCTCACTTGGCCTGTGGCTTCCCTCTCGGCCCTCACCACCACTGTGACTGTGTATTGATCTGGGTGTAGATTAGCTCCACAGGGCAGGAGAGTCCCAGTGCTGAGCACAGGGCCTGGCACATAGCAGATGCTTAATAAATACAGATGTGCCTGCTGTAAAGTGACACATGCCTTCCGGAAAAACCTGCAAAATCCTAAGAAGAGTTTATGGGGAAAATAGAGCTGGGACAGACTACTAAAGGTCTCTGCAACTTTGTAACCAGAGCACTGAGAGAAAACCCGCAGCAATCCTGATGCATGTATCTGCGCAGTTCAAAAGCATTTGTTAAATTCTTCCTTAAAAACCCTCAGTAAGAACTGGGGAGGCATTTTGATGGATGGGGGCTCGAGGAAGGGTGGGGAGGCATTTTGATGGATGGGGGCTCGAGGAAGGGTGGGGAGGCATTTTGATGGAACAGGGTGTGAGGTTCACTGCTGAGTTATGGAGACAAAGGCAAAATGCACAAAGATGGAGAAGCAAACAGTTGGCACTTTTATGCCAGAGCATGTGGCCAAGTGGCACGGTGGGGAAGGTGCGTGAGCGGGCATTGGGAGCAGCACTGCTTCCTCCACTGTTTGCTGAGTCCTGCTCTATTAGCGTCCTCTGTGTTCAGCTGCTGTTCCTTGGTAGCATAAAATGGTACTGCTCTGGAAGAATCCTGTATGCCTGAGCAGGACTCCTCTGCAACACCACTTTCCCCGTTCACTGGAAGGGAGGAGAGACACATGTCACAGGAGCATGCTGCATCTGTCGAGTGGGTGAGGGCACTAGTGGCATGGGTGGTGTGTGTTGGTGCAGTTAGCTCATTCCATCTGTTTGCCCCGCTGGACTTGGCCCTTTCTGCATGGCAAGGTCTGTGCCTGCATTCTTTGTGTCTCAGGTCCTGTGGCTCATTGCCTGTCACTATGTAGGTCCTGGGGCTGTGACAGTTCACAGGCCACTGTTTCTGCCCTCAAAGAACCAACCAAGAATACACCATGTGGCCAGTGGGAGTTACCCAAAAGCACTTGCTGGAGAAATGCCCGAGCTGTCCATGAAGAGACTTCTCAGAGTCCAGGAAAATGAAGGGGACTCTGAACCTTGGCAAGAAGGGGTGGATTTGGGAGACCGTGTGGAGGTGGCATGTGCTTTTGGAGGCCCAGCGGACCTGGAGGGTGAAGGGAGGGGGAGGTTGGTGGATAACTCATTTGACATTCACTGAACCATTGCTAGGGGTCGAGGTGTTGGGCGGGCACTGGTCTAGGTACCAACAATACATCAGTGAACCAAAGATCTTTGCTTGTGTGGAATTTACATCCTAGCAGGAGGAGCGAGATAATAAACAGTAAACTGCTAAATAAGTCACGCAGTGTGTTAGCAGGTGTTAAGTGCTTTGGAAGAAAGAACAGAAGCATAATGGGATGGGGAATGCTGGCCCGGTGTGTGGGGCAGGGCAGCAGGGTGCAGCATTGGGTAAGATGGTCAGGGAAGGCCTTCTGGGAAAACTGAGTTCTGAAGGAAGTCTTGCAGGAGGTGGAGGAGGGAGCAGGGTGAGTATCTCCTGCTGGGTAGGGGGAGAACATTCCATGCAGAGGCAGCGGCTGACCCCCCAGGGTTTTCCAGCTCAGCATTTGGGCTGGATTGTTCTGTGTAGGGCTGCCCTGTACATGGAAGGATGTTGACCAGCTTCTCTCGCGTCTACCCACCAGATGCCAGGAGCATCCTCGAGGTTGTAACAACAACAGTGTTTCCAAATAATGCCAAATATCCCCCTGGGGGCAAAAATGCACTGAGCTAGAAGAGAGCCCTGTGGTGGCAGTCTGCTTGGGTGTTGAAGGAAGAGCAAGGGGGTGGGTGTGATGGAGGAGGCCAGGGAGGTGCCAGATGGTGGTAGTTGAGTTGTTATAGGGGCTTGTGGCTTAGTAAGGACTTTGGCTTTTACTTTGAATGTATTAGGGAGCTAGTGCTGGCTCTGAGCAGAGGAGAGAGGGTCTGCATGCAGAGATGGGGAGCACGGGGACCCCGCACAGCCCCATCCCAACCTGAACAGAAACCTCACACCCCAAGCTGAGCAATCCCAGGCCCTGGGGTTCGATGACCCATATTTGCAAACTTTTCTTCAAAGACAAAACCAGCGCCCAGAGGGGACACATTGCTTTTCATTTCTGTGCTTCTCTGCTGGTGGCTTCATATTCATAACACGATGATCCGTGTCACCAGGAATGAGGCTGTTGCCTTAAAGGATAAATTAGTCTGACTCTTAACTCAATAATTAAAACTGTGATGGTGCTCGGCCTGCAGGGATGATATGCTATTATTATAGTTGTTTGTTTCAATTAAATGCTTACTGATTCTACAGTAGCAGTTGGGCACCTGTGTGCTACAGCTATTACTCTGAAGAAGACATCTAAATTTCAGGAGAAATTTGTCAGCATGCGAAGGATCTCCCGCCAAGCATGAAAGTGTGTTAGAAATACTTACCGATGAGGCTTTGTGGTCAGGGGCAGGCACAGGGGAGGCTTCCTATTGGTTCTCTTTTCCTGTCTTTTGTGCTGGATTATTATTATTATTTTTTTCTCCCAAAAAGGAGATAATTTTCTATTATTTGATGCTTAAAGCCCCAGGACATCTCAGAGAGCAGTGTGCCCCTGGGAAGATTGGCATGGGGGGAGCTTTAGTTGTGACTTCTCACATTATTGATTGTGGGTTACAGTAAGCTGGATCACACCCCACCAGATGCCCACGTCCAATCCCTGAGGCCTGTGACTGTGCTACCTTGTTTATCAAAAGGGGCTTTGCAGCTGTGATGAAGTTAAAGCTCTTGAGATGGGGAGATGACTCTGGTTTATTCGTGTGCCCATGTGGCACATCTGGGTTGCTGCACTGGTTAAGATTGTGGGTTCATTTCTGCCTCCCCCACCAGAATGTGCACTCCTGAGGTGGGGTGTTTCTAGCTCAGGGTCTTAGACATAACGGCCCTCAGGGAATGTTGATTGAATGAATGAATGAATGAGCACGAGGAGCATTGAGCTTGAGTGTGAGCTCAGTGATGTCATTTCAAAAGTACTTTCAAGAGGGAGAGGGGAGAGTCCAACACACGGCACCCTGCTGATGAGGCCACAGAAGCAGAGAGCAAAAAGGCCATGTGATGTGGGGCCACAAGCCAAGGGACGAGGATATGGTTCATCCAAAATAATCATAAGAATTATGGAAACGCGTCTCCCCTGGAGCCTCCAGAGGGAACTCGCCCCACCGGCACCTTTACTTCAGTGAGACTGATTCTGGGCTTCTGACTTCCAGGAGGTGCATGTGCTGTTCTTGCTCCTGCAAGGGAAGGAATTTGTGTGATTTCACAGCATGAAGTTTGTGGTAGTTTGTTACAGTAACAATAGGAAACGAATACACGGAGGCTGAGACACGGAGACTGTCACTGGGGAGGCGGATTTGCTGCAGGCCATAGGGCTTCTTGTCAGTTGTCAGTGGTCAGAGCTGTTGTTGCCTATGGCCGTCCCCTTAGCAACTGCAAGCACGCTTACCCTCCTCCAAGTCCAGCCTCTGGATACCCCTTTATCCTGATCTCCCACCCTACCCATCACTCCAGCCCTGCCAGGCTCCAGTGGCCTGCAGCGCTCGTCACACTGGCCCGTGCCTCAGTGCCTTTGCATGTGCTGTTCCTGCTCCTGGTACATACTCTGCACGCTCTGTATCTTCTGCAGTCTTCGAGTCAGCTCAGAGTTTTTTCCTGTGGAAAGGCTTCCTGGCTGTCCAGGCATTGGAGGGGCTCCTTCTCTGGCACCCCACAGGACCCCAGGCACACCTGGGTTGCTGCACTGGTTAAAACTGTGGGTTCATTTCTGCTGCCCCCACTAGAATGTGCACTCCTGAGATGGAGTGTTTCTAGATCAGAGTCTCAGACATAACAGCCCTCAGGGAATGTTTACTGAATGAATGAATGAATGAGTACCAGGAGCAGCTTGGAGCTCCGGGAGGTCTAGAGAAATGAAGTGGCCACAGACAGGGCTGTGATCAGGGCAGCTCAACGCAGAGGCCTGCAGAGGACACGAGAAAGAGGCTCAAGGCAGTGAAGGCAGCTCACAGCAGAGGACACAACAGTGGGCAACCTCGGGATTTCTGTCACCGTGCAGTCCTGTCTGCCAGGTCTAGACTTCTAGGCTGGACCCCAGACTTGTGACTTCTTCTTTTCCTTCCAGGACTGGCATGCAGGAGCTTTGTCACTGACTTCTCACATCATCGATCCAAGTGTGGTGGGCTGGATAAGAACCCCCCACAAAGATGTCCATGTCCTAATTCCCAGACCCTGTGAACATGTTAGCTTCCATAGACACACTGTTGGCTCCCGAAACTTAACACATTTCTGCCTGTGCTCATCACCTTCCCTATGATCAATTCTGCTTCTCCTCCTATGTCTCCACCTCAGAGAACTGCAATAGCCACCCCTTACCACCATTTCATCTCAAGAGTCTTGCTTGACTCGGCCACTACTCATCCCACACATTCCACTCAAATCACCTATCAATATCTGTCTTCCTCAGTGGCTCTCAGACCTACCTGATAGATTTGGCCACTGCCATAGACTGTACTCCAGTCCCCTCTCTGGGACCTCTTGTCTTCTCTCTCAGCTGCCTCATCCATGTGGAACCAGAATGGTTCCATAGGGCAATTCTGAACGCATACCTCCCCTGCTGAAATCCCTTTGATGGCTCCCATTGGACTGGGAGAACCTTCTCCCACTCTGGCTCTCAGGCCTTTTGCTGTCCCTCCCTGCTGACGTCTGAAGCCTCAGTGAGGCCACCTTGGGTCCTGCCAGGTCCATCTCAGCTCCATGGCTTTGTGCAAGCTGTTTCCTCTTCCTGGACAGCCTCCCTCTCTTCACCAGCTAACTCCTGAGCAGCTGCAAGAGTCAGGCCAGGCTCCGCTTCCTTTCGGTGGTATTCTTCTTCTGCAGACTGGGTGGGGAGGTCTCTGCACACGTCTTACTCCCATTCCCCCCCACAGCACCACGCAAGGCCTCTTGAAGGAGGGACTGTGTTCTGGTTAGCCATGTGATCTCTGAACCCGGAATCTTCACTTGGCACTGGACATGCTCAACAAAGGCTGCTGAGGGGCTAGAGGGAGGCGTGGCTGATTCACTGTGGTGAGGGTGGTTCTTGCCCCTCTCAGCAAGACCCTGCTCAATGCTTGGGAGATGCAGAGGTGCTGGGTAAGGGGGTGGCAGGGGCCAGCCAGGTGGCCGTCATCAGTCAGGTTCCCTGGAAACAGACTCCGAGATGGAGCTTGTGCACAGCAAGTTTTGGGGGAGCAATCTCGGGAATGTCACCTGTGAGAAGTAAAGGAAGCAGCCTGGGGCAGAGAGAGAACAGGAACCGACATGCATCGCTACAGAGGCCTCGGCCAATCCAGTGAGCTCTGAAATGCTAGGATGTGTGCCTTTTGAGATGTCCCAAATTGAGTCAAGGGAGCTGGGTCTTTGAATCCCCACATCACTGGATGCAGGCCACCCCTTGGAAGGGGTTGTAACCATGGGGGAAGCAACTCCATCAGCCACAGGCAATTCCTGGAAAGGGGTACAGCTGCGATCTGTCAGGAGCCCATATGCCCGGCAGCTGGAGAACTGAGTGCCGTGGTCCTGAAGGGGCCACCAGGGTGTGCATGCCCCACTATTCCCCACAGGGGTCACAGCTGCACTGATTTTAGAGAGGCTGCAATGTGAGGTCAGAGCAAGAGCTTAGCTGGTGGACAGCGCAGGGCTTGGCCAAGTGAGAGCACGCCGAGAAGGTGTTCACTGAGGCTGTACTGGGCAAATGGGTATGATGATGAGGTAGGGCTGAGGACACAGGCGTAGGAGCCACACAGACATTCATGTGAATCCAGCTCTGCTGCCTACAGCCAAGTGACCTCAGGCATGTGACTTCTCATTCTGAGCCTCAGTTTCCCGTAAATCAAATGTTGATGATAAACACCCCTTTCTCCCATGTCTGAGTAAGAATCAACTGTGGTCAACAGGTCAGTGTCTGGCAAATGCTACCTGCCACATAAAGGATAGCATTTCTACCATTGCTGCTACTTACTGACCACACTCCACTACCAGAGGGGTTGCCAGTCTGTGGCCGTGGGCCAAAGGCCCTCCACCTGTTTTTATAATTAAAGTTTTATTGGAACATAGCTACAGCCCTTCATTTGCATTCTCGTCTATGGCTGCTTTCCTGCTTCTGCAGCAGAATTGAGCAGTGATTAGAGACCATCTGGCCCGCAAAGCTTAGAATATTTACTATCTGACCCGTCACATCGTTTGCCAAGCCCTGGATCTGACAAATCCAGCACATATTTGTGAAGCCACTCCTGCGCCAGGCCGTGTGCTATCCTTGGAGGCTCCCTCCTGGCTTCTCTCTCCTCTCAGGTTTCAGAACCTTCTATTGTTTCTCACCTCTTTTTTTTTTTTTTTGAGATGGATTCTCACTCTGTCACCCAGGTTGGAGTGCAATGGTGCGATCTCAGCTCACTGCAACCTCCACCTCCCAGCTTCAAGCGATTCTCCTGCCTCAGCCTCCTGAGTAGCTGGGGTTACAGGAGGCCACCACCACGCCCAGCTAATTTTTGTATTTTTAGTAGAGACAAGGTTTCACCATGTTGGTCAGGCTGGTCTCGAACTCCTGACCTGAGGTGATCCACCCGCCTTGGCCTCTGAAAGTGCCGGAATTGCAGGCATGAGTCACCGTGCCCAGCTGTTTCTCACCTCTTCTTAGCCCATTTGAGATGCAGTTCAAGCTCATAGCTTGAGCAAGTTCATATGGGAATGAAGAAAGGAAAACTTTTGTCTTGAACACCTGCTGCATGCCTGAATCTGTACAAAGTTACCTTTTCATTTGATCCTCACAGTTGCCCCATGAGGGCAGGGTCATTGTTACCCCATGTTGAAGCTGTTAAGATTTGTATGGGTGCAGTGAAAAACATGTCAGACTCAGAAGACAGGCAGGATTCTGGCTTTCCCACTTTCTGGCTGTGTGATCTTAGTTAAGTCACTTAACTTCTCTGGGTTTCAGGGTCTTTATTGTCAAATGAGGGTGATATGAGTGCTTATGTCAAAGATTTGTTGGTGAATCTCCTAGCGTGGTTCCTGGGGTGTAGTGAGCCCTCACTCACTGTAATACTTGATATTATTATTGCTATTATTGCTACTATTCTCTATAAAACAAGGACGTTGGGATCTATTGGAAAGCACTACTCTTTATAAATTACTCAGTGTCAGGTAGTTCTTTATAGCAGTGTGAGAATGGACTGATACGGAAAATTGGTACCCAGTAGTGGGGCAGTGCTGTAGAGATACCTGAAAATGTGGAATCAACTTCGGAACTGGGTAACAGGCAGAGGCTGGAACAGTTTGGAGGGCTCAGAAGAAGACAGGAAGATGTGGGAAAGTTTGGAACTCGCTGGAGACTCGTTGAATGGTTTTGACCAAAATGCCAATAGTGATATGGACAGTGAAGTTCAGTGGTCTCAGATGGAGATAAGGAACCTATTGAAAACTAGAGCAAAGGTCCCTCTTGCTACGCTTTAATTTCTGATTGTGCTCAGAAACTAATGAGAAGTTCTGGGTGCCGTGGCTCACACCTATAATCCCAGCACTTGGGGGAGCTAAGGAGGGTGGATCACTTGAGCCCAGGAGTTCAAGAACAGCCTGAGCAACATAGGGAGACTCTGTGTCTACAAAAATACAAAAAATTAGCTGGGTTCCGTGGCTCCACCTGTGGTCCCAGCTCCTTGGGAGGCTGAGGTGGGAGGATCGCCTGACCCTGGGAGGTGGAGGCTGCAGTGAGCTGTCATTGCACCACTGTACTCCAGCCTGGGTGACTGAGTCTAGACATTAAGGAGAAGTTTCTGAACCTTTTCAAACTGAAGCAGGAACTTAAGTGAGAGCGCCATTGAGCAGAGCCTCTGCCGTCAGCAAAAAGATCCCGCATTATGTACGTCTGTCAGCACGTCAGATGGACCTGTTCATGTATGCAACTATGACTTGTCAATTAAAAAAAAAGAAGAAAAAATTAATTCTGGGGGAAAAAAGAATTCCACCTTCCCGGGCTGAGTGTGAGGCTGTGTTGAATGACAGCTGGTTTAGGCCTGGGAGGAAGCAGGGTGGCTGCCAGCTCTGTGAGTCGGCAGAAGACGGGAAGGAGGAAGGTGTGATTTTTCTTGTTCTCTCCTCGCTGTGTGGGGTTACGCTGAGCACACGTGGCCGCTCTCCATAGAGACTGCAAATGGGGAATTTGTAAAACACGCCTTTGTGTTCCTGCAGCCTTGCGAAGCTATTAAGCCCTGCGATCCTAATTACGTTCACAGCCGCCTCGTTCCTGTTGCCTCCGTGTCTCCTCCTTCCTGGGGCGGGTGCAGATGTGGCTCGGGAGTGTGGCCATATGTTTCCATGAGGGAAGCAGGAGGCTGGCTTCACTTGGTTCCCAGACATCTCATGAGTGCCGGCTGCCTGCCCAGCCCTCTGCCTGGTGCTGCGAGGCAGGTGTCTCTGCACTGAGCAGATGCTGGGAGGAAACATGGAGAGCTCTTCCAGAGGCTTGGAAAGAGGGCGAGGCCAGAGGATGGAGCAGGAGAGGGCGGGCTTCACGGAGGAGGTGATGTTTCAGGTAAGCCACAAAGGAGGATGACACAGAGGGCAGGTATCCAGTCTAGAGAGAAGCCCACATGTCCCCAGGGAGGTCTGGGAAGAGGCTGGAGGGGTCAGGAGGAGAGAGATTGTACAGATCTTTGTGGGATATTGTACATGGCTAGGCCATTGCTAAGTGGGCCTGTGGGAGCTGCTGAGAGAGGAGAGCAAAGAGGAGACATTTCATGCCCCAGAAGGGTCACTGCAGGAGCCAGCATGGTGCCTGGACTCAGGAGGCCATGCTGGAGGCTGGGCCCGGGGCTGCGTAGCCTGAGATGGCCCTGAAATCCGACCCTGACACCAAGGTTTCGGTGCAGGAAGTTTGTTGGGGGGTGGGGGGGTGAACCCAGAAAGCCCGCAGAGGGAAGAAGGCAAGTGATATGGAAGGAAAGAAAGTCATGGGTTGTTACCACTGTGAGCAACAGGAACGCGGTCCTGCTGTGGACCCTGCGAGAGACTGTGGACGTGGTCCGGGAAGGATGTTAAGTCTTCCGCGACACAACTCAGAATTGTCCCATGGAGGGGAGAGGAAGTCGAGGTTTCATCTACAAACTCCTGTTCCTTACCAGCTGAGGGTCATTCCTGGGGCCCCAATTGCTCAGGACTTCCAGGCTGTTTGGGGGGTGAGAACACCCTCCGGCAGGGAGCCGAGGGAAGCCGTCTGCATGCACAGTAACCCTCGGTAGGGACCCCGAAGTGGGCTGAGGGCCAGGGGGCAGGGTCCCCATGGCATCTGCTGCAGCTGATAGGACAAAAGGCCATAGCTGCTAAAAGCACTGGGGCAGCGGGAGTGTGGATTCTGATTGGAGTAGGGGTTTCATGAGCTGGTAGAGTGTTCTAGAATGTGTGGAGGGATGGACAAGGTCTCATCACTTCTGTGTCCCTCTCTGGTGAGCTCAACTTTTTTTTTTTTTTTTTTGAGACAGAGTCTCACTCTGTCACCAGGCTGGAGTGTAGTGCAGTGATCTGGGGCTCACTGCAACCTCTGCCTCCTGGGTTCAAGTGATTCTCTTGCCTCAGCCTCCCGAATAGCTGGGACTACAGGCGCGCACCACCACATCCAGCTAATTTTTATATTTTTAGTAGAGACGGGGTTTCACCATGTTGACCAGATGGTCTCGATCTCCTGACCTTGTGATCCACCCACCTTGGTCTCCCAAAGTGCTGGGATTACACCTCACCCGGCCAACTTTCTTCTTCTAAAGGCTGAAATTGGCTCTAAGCAGAACACGTTCTTAGGTGCAACATGGAAATTTTAGAATCATCACGGAGGATGCCCCTGTCTGTAGATGTCCATGGAGGAGCCACAGACTTACTTGGAAGAAAAGTAAGGTGGGAGGAAAGGTCAGACAGAACCTCAGGAACACCAGCGATTAGCAGGTGGGCTGAAGAAGAACAGGAAGGACTGGCTGATTAGGTGGTCGGACAGCCAGGCACTGGGCCCTAAACCGAGGGAAGAAGGCTGGGACAGGAGGCAGCAGGCCCAGGAGTTGAGGATGGAGAAGTGTCTTGGGGAAGGCATCATAACTTAGGGGGGGAGGTGATACTTTGGAGAAACTCAGCTCCACCTTTAGCAGCTGTGTGATCATGGCCAAGTCTCTTGGCCTCTCTGAGACTTGACTTTTTCTGCTGGGGATGATTATATTCTACCTTCTATGGTAGTTATGGTGATTAAATGAGTCATATGTGGACATGCTCAGCACAGTGTCTGGCACATATTAAGTGCTTAATAAAAAAATCTCTCCTTCTTCTGATGAGGATGGTGGTGAGGACACTGAACATGATTACAGCGGTATGGGTAGTGATGAGGACAGATGCCAGGTGAGTCGCTGATGGGAGGAGTGGCCCAAGGACAATGAGGAGAGACAATTGTTTGCGCAGTTGGCTGCATGGAGAAGAAGCAAAGCTGGGGCAGAAGTTTTTAGGAGACGTGGAGCTAATAGAGATTTTAGTCTAAAGATGGGAGAGGAGTGATACTGATGAGATGCAGCCAACAGAGGGGAGACTGGTGCGGACCCGATGGAGGCGGAGGCTCTCTAAAAGCAGAGCCCGAGACAGGCTCATGTGAAGATTGTTTATTGAGGGAGGGGCTGCAGGAACCAGGGTTTGCAGGGGAAGGGGTGGAGCACGGATGTAGCCTCGGCTGGAGACTCACTTCAGCCTGATTCCACGGGGAGCCCTGGAACACAGCCACCCTGCACAGCAAGCAGGGCAGCCTTTTGCACCGCTGTGCCAGTCAAGCAGTGGTGACGTCTGCTGCAGGGCGGGCCATTGGCATTAAAGAGGTGTCATAGCCTCCTGGGAGAAGCAGCTCCCATTTAGCCAAAGGCAGTTTTCTGGAGATGGGGGCAGATGCCAGTGCTCCCGGCACACAGGGGAATGGGTACAGCAGTGTGGTCGAGGGTATGGGTTCCGGCACTGACAGTGTCTGCTACAGCAGGCATCCTCAACTAGCAGGTCTCAAATTAGGGGCACAGTTTTCACCTTGAGGAAATTAGGACAAAGTTTTTTAAATGCCCTAGAAAACCTGGGGTGCTAAGTGGTTGTCCCCATGCCTTGCTGGTTTGTATCTGTGAATAGCCAGTCATGTGCTATCTTTACGAAGGGGACTGTCTAATGGACTGTGAGACCCGGAAGTGCAGTTGGGGAAGGGGGCCGTCTCATCCCCAGAGCCTGGCATTGTGTCCATCACAAAGCGTGGACTCATGAAAGGTCTGACTATATATTGAGAATATTTTTGTAACTATAGTGAGAATGAAGCATCTCCACAGAGACCTGATGTCCTTCTTGGATCGTATCCAGTTCTGCCACTGTGGCTTTAGTTTTATTCAATAGATCCAACAAGCATTTGCTTTTGCAGAGTGCAGGCTCAAATCTAGACATTAGGGTATAAAGAAGAGTCACTGGACAATTGTACAGAATCTGTAGTTCTAAAGAAGGCAGATTCTGAGAACCTTACTCCAAACAATAGGCAAAAACATTCATAATAAACTTCAATTATATGGTGTATCCATGCGATGAGAAGAATTTGCAATTAGGAAAGATTGCTTTCAGGTAAAACATGTGCATTAGTCTCTTCTCATGCTGCTAATAAAGACATACCCAAGACTGGGTAATTTATAAAGGAAAATGATTTAATGGACTCACAGTTCCACAGGGCTGAGGAGACCTCACAATCATGGCAGAAGGCAAAAGAGAAGCAGAGGCACATCTTACACGGCAGCAGACAAAGAGGGCCTGCGCAGGGGAGCTCCTGTTTATAAAACCATCAGACTTCATGAGACTTATTCACTATCACAAGAACAGCACAAGAAAGACCCGCCCCCATAATTCGATTACCTCCCGTTGGATCCCTCCCACAACATGTGGAAAGCCTCTTTTTTTATAGGGTGGGATCAATTATATCCCTACCAGACAAAATTTGTTTGCATTTTTATGGACAAGAATGAGTTTTACTCTACCTCACACCCATTAGTATGGCTTCTAGAAAAGAGGGAGGGAGAGAGATAAGTGGGGTGGATGTGTCTGCAGCCGGAACCCTCGTGTGCTTCTGGGGGGAGTGTGAGGTGGTGTAGCTGTAAGGGTTATTGCCGAGTTTAAAATGAGGAAACTGAGACCAGCATAGGAAAATTAAATGCCAATTTATTAAGCGCCTGGGCGAGGTTCTCTGGTCCGGGAAGGGGGGCCAGAGAAGCAGCGCTTGGCTCCTCTTGGGCGTGGGGTTTTATAGGGAGTGAAGGCGTTTTGATTGGTTGTGGAGAAACAGGACGTGGACGGCACAAGCTGCTATTGGTAGGTAGGCGGGATTTCCGGTGAGCGGGCCACCGGGAGAGTGGGACCTGGACGGAACAAAATGCTATTGGGCAGGTTTTGGCGGGGCTTCTTTTAAACTTTGGCAGGGTTTTCCAATGGCTGGCTAGGTGCCGGGTGCAGAGTTTAGTGTTGAGTGCAGATTCTGGTGCGGAGTGCAGAGGTGGGCGTGTCCGGCCTCCTGGCGAGGCGACCGGCCTTATGGTAGCCACTATGGAAAACTGTATGGTGGTTTCTTAAAAATGAAAAACAGAATTACTGTAGGATACAGCAGTTGCAATTCTGGGTGTCTACTGAAGAGAACTGGAAGCAGAGTCTCCAAGAGAAACGTGTGCACCCACGTTCCTAGCAGCATTCTTCATAATGCCCAACCAAGTGCCTACTAGCAGATGAATGCATAAGCTAAATATAGTCTATACATACAAGGGTGGATTGTTCAGCCCTAAAAAGGGAAGAAGTTCCGATTCAGCTACCACATGGATGAACCTTGAGGACCTTATGCTAAGTGAAATAAGCCAGTCACGAAAGAGCAAATACAGTATGATTGCACTTGTCTGAGGTACCTGGAGTAGTCATATTTCCAGAGACAGAAAGTAGAAGAGTGGTTTCCAGGGCTGAGGAGAGAGAGGAATGTGGTTGCTGAATCGGAACTTTGTTCCCTTTTTGAGGCTGAACAATATACGCTTGTACGTATAGACTACATTTAGCTTATCCATTCATCTGCTGTTAGGCACTTGGTGGGGAATTATAAATAATACTGCTAGGAATGTGGGTACACTCATATCTCTTGGAGACTCTGCTTCCAATTCTCTTGAATAGACACCCAGAATTGCAATTTCCTAGGGACAGAACGCCAGTTTTACAAAATGAAAAGAATTCTCCGGATGGATGCTGGTGATGGCTGCACCATGGCATGAATGTGTTTAATGCCGTTTAACTGTACACTTAAAAATGATTAAGATGGTAACTTTTATGTGTATTTTATCACAATTTAAATTTTTTAATGATTAAAAAATGACTGTTGCATTAATATCACCTAGAAAGCTCTAGAAAGAGCTTACAAAGTTGTAAAATAGCCTAGACAAAAACATACTCCTATAGAAGCAGGTAAGCCCAGAAGTCCACTGGACAAGGCCCTGCGGTTCATTGAATGGACACTCATTTGTCCATTTCAAAGTCTTTTGCAGTTTTCCACGCTGTATGTACATCTTCTTGTGCATGTGGGAAAGTCCTTTATAGTCAACATCTGGGAGTAGAACTGCTAGGTTATAGGAGATGTGCATCTTCAATATACCGAGTACCTCCAGGTTGTCTTCTAAAGTGTTTTAGATAGTAGTCCACACTCCTGACAGCAGTATATGCAGAAACCTAAATGGTCCAGTAAACTTATGAAAAGGTGATCGGCCTCACTAGTGATCAGAACTGGGGAAATCAGAGTGGTTTTGAGAGAATTTCACACTTAGCAGGTTTGCAAAACTTCAAATATCTGCCATTATCAAGAGTTGGAAAAATATGAAAATCACTGAGTCGGGAATATCTGATGGAAGAATTCTAAAGCAGGTGGCTGGGAAGAAAAATAAAACAAGCCCTAACATTGAGCTCTAAGGCCAATTTGACCTTGAGGAGATAATGCCAGATTCTTGTTTAAGGCTTATAGAAGGAAGAGTGTATAAATTGTGGAATGGGAAAGGGGGGTGTTTAGAATTTTGCAAAAATTGATCATACTTGGGTGACAAAATAGTCTGTACACCAAACCCCTGTGACATGCAATTTGTCTGTATAACAAACCTTCACATGTACTCTTGAACCTAGAAGTTTTAAAAAAGGAAAAACACATTGTTCATATGCTAAGCTACAATGAAAACCTCAATACATTCCAAAGAGAGAAAATTCTAGGAGTCATGGTCTCTGATCATGATAACAAAAGGATACATTAAAAAAGACGCTCTTCCAAATAATTTTAGGGTAAGAAAAAAAATCATCAGTATAGAATATTTTTAAAATATTTGTGTGATGTAGCTACAATTCTCGGGAGAAAAATCATAATTATAGGGCAGGGTTTCTCCACCTCAGCATCGCTGACATTTTGGGATGCATAATTCTTTGTTTAGTGGGGACATCCCTGGCCACCACCCACCAGATGCCAGTAGCTTCCCAACCTCCAGTTGTCAGAACCAAAAATGTCTTCAGATAAATGCCCCTACATGGTAAAATTGCTCATCTGAACTCCTGCCCTAGATGTTTCTATTATTACTAAAGAAAACGTGAAAATAGCTTAATATGAAAACCTATGTAAAAAACAATATATGATACCTCAAGTCAACATTAATAGACAAGAAAGCAGCATTTAATGAATGATCATAAAAGCTGTCAAACTGATTTTTTAAAATATAAGAGCTCATTCTTGAGCTAGACAGTTGAAATATATCAACTTTTGGCCAAATGTGATGGCTCATGCCTGTAATCCCAGCACTTTGGGAGGCTGAGGCGGGTGGATCAGTTGAGGTCAGGAGTTTGGGACCAGCTTGGCCAACATGGCAAAACCCCGTCTCTTCTAAAAATACAAAAGTAGCCAGGTGTGGTGGCATTCACCTGTAATCCCAGCTACTCAGGAGGCTGAGGCAGGAAAATCGCTTGAATCCTGGAGGCGGAGGCCTGCAGTAAGTCGAGATTGCATCACTGCACTCCACCGTGGGCAACAGAGCAAGACTCTGTCTCAAAAACATAAAAAATAAAATATATAAACTTTTGAGAAAGAAAATTTTAAAAAGCAACGTGTATTCACAGTATTACAATTTTGAATGGGAATTCATGAAAACCACAGAGTATATTAAAAATATAATATCCAGTTATATGCTAGTATGTGTTAGTATCTGGATAAAATGAATAATTATATATGTATTTAAAGTATATGTATATATAAAATTTACCAAAACTAACTCAAGAGAAAATGGAAACTAAAATAGACCTATTAACCATGAAGGATATTGTGAAAACAAAAAGCACTGGGCCTCAGATGGTTTTCTATTTAAGCACTTTCATTCTCTAAGGAGAATGTAATTTATATGTTGTTTATACCGTTCCAGGACATAAGGAAAAAGTTCATTTTTGAAAGTTGATCATAACAACACCAATATTTGACAAAAGTAACCCTAAAAAATAAAAACTAAGAGATATGTAATTAAAAAAAAAAAGACATGCCAGACATATTGAAACAAATATACAGGCAAGGACAGCATTATTAATATCAAACTCCACTGAATTCAAGGCAAAAAACGAGACAAAAAAAGATACTTAATAATGATAACGAGTTTAATCTATAAAGAAGATATAATTGCCTGTCTTCTTTTTGCAATAAAAACCAACATTAGGGCCAGGCGTGGTGGCTCATGCCTGTAATCCCAGCACTTTGGGAGGCCGAGGCGGGCGGATCTAAAGGGAGTTTTTTTATGGAAGCAGAAAAATTGGAGGCAATCTGGACAAGCCTGTGTAAGATTAAAGAGCCAAAAAGGTAAGGAATCTAAGTAATCACTGACGGAATGGATAAATATTATACTGCTGTGCTCATCTGCAAACACAGCCTGTTCTTTGTAAGGATTGTGGAATATGTACACAATTTAATCATATTCGGGTCCTAAAGAAAACTTTAACAAAATCTCAAACTTGTGAATAGTACAGATGCCATTCTTTGATCACTTTTGTTACTAGAAATTGTAGCCAAACAAAACAAAACAAAAATAGCCACCTAGCATTTCAACAATGGATATTTATCCATTCCATCAGTGATTAGATTCCTTACCTTTTTGGCTCTTAATTTTACACAGGTTTATCCAGATTGCCTCCAATTTTTCTGAAATTTTACTTTTCTCCAATTTTACTTTTTTGTTGGCCTCTCTTTTTTATTTACGTTCCAGGGTATACGTGCAGGATGTGCAGGTTTGTTACAAGGTAAATGTGTGCCGTGGTGGTTTGCTGTACCTAGCAACCCATCACCTAGGTATTAAACGCATCATGTATTAGCATTTTTCTTGATGCTGTCCCTCCTGTCACTCCCTGCAACAGGCCCCAGTGTGTGGTGTTCCCCTCCCTGTGTCTAAGTGTTCACATTGTTCAGCTCCCACTTATAAGTGAGAGTGTTTGGTTTTTTGTTCCTGCGTTAGTTTGCTGAGGATAATGGCTTCCAGCTCCATCCATGTCTTTGCGAAGGACATGATCTCATTCCTTTTTATGGCTGCATAGTATTCCATGGTGTATATGTACCACATTTTCTTTATCCAGTCTATCATTGATGGGTATCTAGGTTGATTCCGTGTCTTTGGTATTGTGAATAGTGCTGTAATGAACATACTGGTGCATGTATCTTTATAGAATTTCTACTCCTCTGGGTATATACCCAGTAATGGGATTGTTGGGTTAAATGGTATTCCACAACTCTTCTTGAACAACTCTTCGATCAAACAAGAAAGTAGATTTTAAATGTTCTCATCTAAGCAATGCTATGTGAGGTGATGAATATGTTAATTAGCTTGATTTAATTATTCCACAGTGTATACATGCATCAAAACACCATATAATACACATAAACATATACAGTTTGTCATTTGTCAATTAAAAAAATAAAATATGACTCAAAACTGAGGCGGAAGCAGCAATTATAAATCTTTAAAATGCTAAGGAAGGGATGGCTAAAGAGAAAATGAGATATCAAAGGACTAGAAGACAGAAGCAGAAGTGATCAACTTGAGAGTAGATTCTTTTGACGAGAAAAGAAACAACCCACATAAACCTGAAAACCCATTTGCTTTCCAAATGAAGAAAAGATGAGAGAAAAACACAAATATTTGATGTTAAATAGTAGAAAGGGGAAGTAACTACAGATGCAGAGGAAATAAAAATTGGAAGAGTATGCAAATTGGTATGCCCTCTGAACAGGGTGTGTATATATATTTAGGTCAAAAGTACTGTTCTAAATGTGTGTTTAGTGTGAGAAAAAACCAGTAGCTTTCTTATATTCCAGAAGTAACTGCGTAGAACATAGCATGGGGAATGGAGTTAATAACAAAATTACTGACCTGTAGAAAGAAAACTGCTCAACTTTATCAAGAAATTTATTTATTCAATGTATTTAACACCTGCTTCTACAATATAGGGCTTACTGTCTGCCAGGTACATTTGATCTTTAAGAACCCTAGGGTATAAGTTTTCTCATATCCACATCTTACAGATGAAGAAACTGAGGCACAAATGGGTTAGGTAACTTGGCCAAAGTCACCCAACTGGTAGGTAGCAGGACCAGGATTCAAAATGAAGTTAGCACCCAGCGTCTGTGTGCTTTGCCATCACGGTGACTGGTCAATTCATGCAGAGACATATCACATTCCAGGACGGAAGACTGTCTCATCCAGTGATCCATCACAACTGGACTGAGCTCTGTAGCAGGGGCTGAAATGCAAAGCTTCTGTGCAGTGTGAACGACCGTAAAACGGCACACAGCCGAGGAGCTGCCGTTTTCCCACGAGTGCACCGATTCACGCAAAGGTCCAAGTAGCGTGGGGCTCCACCTTGAGATTCACCTGTCGGGAATTGGAGCGGGAGCCGCACCAATCACTTCTCCTCTGCATTCCTTCAAGTCTGCTAGCACAGATGTGATGGACAGATCCTTCCTAACTCAGAGCCCCTGTCCTCCTCTCCTAGATCCAGGAGATGGTCCACTCCGAGGTGGCCGCCTACGACTCGGGCCGGCCCGGGGCCCTGCTGGGCCGCCCGGCAATGCTGGCCAGCCACATGACTGCCCTCAGCCAGTCTCAGCTCATCTCGCAGATAGGCATCCGGAGCAGCATCACCCACAGCTCCCCGTCACCCCCGGGGAGCAAGTCAGCGACCCCCTCGCCCTCCAGCTCTACTCAGGACGAGGAGTCGGAGGCGCATTTCAAGGTATGTGTAGGGGAGGAAGAGAGCCTGAAGCTGTGCTCCTATCAGCAGGGAAGGGGTCCTGTGGGGAAATGGGCGTCGCCTCCCTCTAGTAAAGACTAGAAAAGCCCGGTGTCCCAAGGCCCTGTAGGTGCCATCCTCACTGACCAGGTCGGTGTTCCTGGTGGCGATTGGGATGTCCACCACCAACCTCAACCTCAACCTCAGTGGGTTTCTGTTAAGACACTCAGGCCACAGTGAAAGCCAAGGAAAAAGCACATTGGCAGATTGAATAGCTGGTCAGGGGGATGGCACCCATGGGGCCTTGGGACATCGGGCTTTGGCTGCTCAATGTGCTGAGTATCCTTGACAAGGTGTGTCCCCTCTGGGCTCCCACGGCCTTATGTGTAAAGCAGAGAAAACACCAACAAATGTGGAGGGGATGGGGTGAGAAAATCCTGTGAAACTGGCAAAGCCTGACTCCTGAAGGCCAGTGAGCGATTTCAGAGGTGTGGATGGCTTCAGCAAGGTCACCGGGGTCACATTTATGGCCATTTGGCCCTTTTAGGAGAAAATATTCTGACAAAAATATGTGATCCAGCAGACGGCACCTCTGGGCCTAGAACATTCACTGACCTTGAGGGTGGGGTACAAAAATGACCCCTCCATTGGGAACGCGCATCCCCTGAACATTCCTGGAGTAGAGTGGTTTGGCCTCTTCAAGAACATGGTGGGGATGAGAGCCCAACACCTGTCCATGCTCTGTCCCTTCTTTACATTGACTCCAAATCTGCTGCCCGGTGAGAGAACATCTTGTTATACCAGTGAGGGAAACAGAGGCCCAGAAAGGCAAAGACAGAAGTGTTTGCCCGGGACCTCCCCGCAAGCTAGTGGTAGAATCAAGACTTACTTCCCTCTGTGCCTCCTACCTGTGTCGAACCAGTGTCCTTTCCATGTGGCAGCCTTGCAGAGGCCTGGGGCAGTAACCCTGGACTTCGGGGTTTACCTCTGGATCCTGGCCCAGCTTCATCCTAAGGATAACTTGGTCTCTATAAGTCCATGCGGGGATGGTTTTTATTTAACCAGCATTCCCTATGGGCCAGACACTGGTCTAAGCACATAACACATCTTCGTCCATGTAATCCTCATAAAAGTCCTATGGGGCAGGGACTGATATTATCTCTGTTCGGCAGATGGGGACACTGAGGCATAGGGAGGTTAAGTAATGTACCCAGTGTCACACAACTAGTAAGTGGGGGAACCAGGATTTAAACCCAGGTGGCTGCAGGCGCAGTCCAGCGTGTGTGCCTTCAGCCCCCTTCACTGCTGTTCCTGCTCAGGACTTTATCAATGACAACATGCCTCCTTATCCCTTATCTTGCTAGGGCTGCACCACGGTGCTAACACAGCTGGGGCTTGGGGAAGGGGGTGGCTGCAGAGAAAGCTTCAGGAACAGAATCGTGTCTACTGGCCCATGGCTTTCTTATCAGTTCAAGATGTCACCATCCCATTCCTTCTACCACCTTGTCCTGGAAGCCCTAAGTCACGTGTTCACAGGATCATGGTCCTGCAGTCTGTCCAGCGTGAAGCCACTGGCTCCAGGGCTGACCCAGTAACAGTCACTTTAGCCTCATCCCTTCCCCACTTCACAGGGGTCCAGGGACTGAGCCACCTGCTCAAAGCTGCAGAGCTGAAACATGGTGGCGGAGACCAACCTTGTGTAGTGCAGGATTCTCTTTGGGGATTATTTGTGATCACAAGTGGGAGAGCAGTTAGAAATATACATATACACACATTCCAAACTTGGAAATAGGCCCCCAAATGACTGTGCATTCTTTCAATGTCATAGCAAAGCATTGGCTACCAGGTTCATTCAAGAATTACCTGATTCTCTAGGAAACTGGACCTAGCTTTGATTCATTGTTCATTATTGATCAGGGGATTTTACAACTCTGTAAAAGATGATGTTACCTCGGGGAAAAAAAAATGATGAGGGATGTAAGTGATTTTTGTCTGATTATAAGGCAAATTAACTTTGCCCTGTAGAGATGCAAATTTCTGTCCAGTAGAAAAGATTGAAAGTCCGAAAGGGGATAGTTTCAGCGCTCTGTTGGGCACTAACCCGTTTTGTGTGTGATTTAGTAATCTAATCCCAGCATTCTTTCAATTCTTTCAGTGACCATAAAGTTGTCTTCTCCTCCTGTGTTTCTCTGAATCAAGTTTACAATCATGCTGATTCTCTTTAATGAGTTAAACACCCAGGGTGTGTGTGTCTGTCTGTCTGTCCATTGCCTCCCCCACCTAGTGAGTGGGTATGTGTGTGAGAGCGGGGCTGGAGAAGTGCGGCTCCGCTCGAGTCTGTGCTGATCGCCTTTGGCAGGAGGCCCTTGGACTTCTTTGGTTTCTGACTCTTCTCATTCGGGCAGATCTCGGGAGAGAAGAGACCTTCAGCCGACCCAGGAAAAAAGGCCAAGAACCCAAAGAAGAAGAAAAAGAAGGACCCCAATGAGCCACAGAAGCCTGTGTCGGCCTACGCACTCTTCTTCAGAGACACTCAGGCTGCCATCAAGGGACAGAACCCCAGTGCCACTTTCGGTGATGTGTCCAAAATCGTGGCCTCCATGTGGGACAGCCTGGGAGAGGAGCAGAAGCAGGTGAGCCTCCGTCTCTTTCTGTGCCATCCCCTGAGGCTTTGTGGTCCTGGAGCCAAGGACAGACTGTGAAGGTCTGAAACCAGGCCCAGCCCCTGGGACTAGAGACTCTTGCAGAGGCCTTTCCTGGGCTCAGGTTGCCCATCTGTAAACTGGGAAGCTAGCTGCCTTCCACTTCTACTACTTACCATCTGCATTCACTAGCAGCTTTGCCATTCTGCACCTCTGCTTCACCACTGATAAAATGAGAGCAAGCATCTCCATCCATCTGGTCCCTTCAACCCTAGAACCCTGGAGTCCAGGCCAGGGCTTCCAGTCCCACTGACCATGTGCCTGTGGCCTCCTCTAAAGGCCTCCAGGGAGAAGAGAGAGCAGAATCAGCTGGTAGGCAAATATAGTCGTCAGCTGTGTGGCCTCAGGCTGACCACCTCAATCTCTGAGCCTCGCTTTCCATATCTGTAAAACAGGGATGCTGGCTACTCATTCTCTGAGCTCAGATCCTGGCTGAGCTCTATGGTGGGCTCTCCCTTCAGTCAGTATTTCATTGAGTCCTTCCAACACCCTGTGGAGTAGCCATTGCTTTCCTGGTTTGGTAGAGACACCAAGAGGTAAAGTTACTTGCCCAGGGTCATCAGCATGAATCAAGGTAGAGTCAGGATTTGAACTCACATCTGTAGAAGCTGGAGGCTCAACTGGGCTGTTGGCATGAGAGACACGAATCATATAAGCAGATGAGTAAATGTAAAATTACAGTTGTGATTGTGCCATGTACCAGGAGGGTACATAGTTAATGACAGTGAAAAGAGCAGTGATGGACATTGTCCGAGGGGTCAGATCTCCAGGTGAGGCCTGAAGAGTGAGTTCTCTTTGGAGGAGGGGAAGTGTTCCAGGCAGGGAGGCCTGGTAAGGGAAGGAGCCTGGAAAAGCACAGGGGACTGAAAGGAGACCAGGATGGCCAGAGAGGAGACAGTGAAAGTCCCTCTAGCAGAGACCGAGCTAGAAAGGAGGGTAGGGGCCAGGCTACGCTGGGCTTTGTGGACCTTGGAAGGAGTCTGGTCCTGTTCTAAGAGAAGAGAAAATCAGTGAAGAGTTTTATGCAGAGGAGAGACCAGAATGGCAACCTAAGGCAGGTAAGAGTGGCTGTGGAGGGTGCACAGTCATCCAGGTGGGGGAGGGTGGGGCCCGGAGCATCTTCCAGGATGGTTTGGGGTAGGGGACCCAGAGCACATCCTGGGAGACTCCTTGCATCTGGCTTACATTCTGAGTAAATGGAGATGCCATTTACTGGATTGGATATATGGGCAAAGTAGCAGGCTTGGGACAGAGCAATGGATTACTGACTTATTTGAAACATATCCTTCACCATATTCTAAAATTTTAGGTTATTTTAGAATGTTATAGGGCAGAGAGTTTGGGAGATGACCCCCACATCTGGTAGGGGAGTAGGGAAGTGAGACAAGGAAAGGAATCCAGGAAAGGGCACATTGTCCCAGGAGAATCCACCATGGGGAACCAGAGCGCAATCCTGCTGGGAACTCAGGAGCCCGCATACAATGTGCCAGGCCTCAGGGGCATCCCGTCTGACGGGCAGTGGTGCTGGGGTGGAAGGAAGGACACCAGCACTCCTTCAAAGCTGGTCCAGAGAACATTACTTCTCTAGCACCTCTGGCCTGCCACACATGCCAGGCTCCTGCCACCAGAGGGACCCTCAGGCAAAGACAGACAGGGGTAAGGACTGGGGAATATTAGCAGGGCACTGCCAGCTTTTGCTACAGGAATGTTTGTCATTTTCATTTGTATGTTTTGTTGGCAACCATTCCCTTTCCTACAAGTTTTTTTGGTGGGGGGATTTCCTTTCCCTTTTATACACAGTCTGGGGAGACAGTGGTCTGAAGTGCTCCGTCCCCAGGCACTCCTTCCACCAATGCTTTCTCTGACCTCATTCTGAAATCACATTTTGAAATGTGACTTATATTTTTATTTTACTAATAATACACTAATAACCAAGAGAGGTACTGTTGAGAAAATTAATTATGGGAAATTAAAAAACCCTTGCCTCTCCCCCAAAAGTTTCAAGTCTAGGTGATGGATAGGAAAGTTCTTTCAAATCATCAAAGAGCTAATAATTCCAAGACTTAGAAAAAGAAGAAAACTCTCACAAGTCTTTATATACAATGTAACCTTGACACTAAATCATAATGAGGTTAACTGTATCATTTAATTTTGAATATGTCATAAACAATACCAAAAATTTAATGGCTTAAAACAATAATCGTTTATTATTTTGAGGGTCCATGAGCTGTGCTGGACTCAGCTGGATGGTTCTGCTGCTGCTCTTGGCTGGGCTCACCCATTTGCATCATTGGTCAACTACAGTAAATTGGGCATCTCTGATTCTGGGAGTTGCATGGCTGTCAGCTGGAGCAGTGGAGCCAAACTGAGCCATGTGTATCTCTCATCATCCAGCAAACTAGCTCATGCTTATTCACATAGCAAGTCAGAGTTCCAAGAGCAGTTTTAGAGCAGAAAAATGGCGGAAAGGAGGCAGAACTAACTTGCAGTTCCCACATGGATAGATAGATAGAGCAGCGTGTGGACACTCACGTTGTGAACTTTTGCTCCAAGAACTACCCCAGGAACATGCCAGAAAAGGTGGAAGAATCCACAGACCCTTTGAAGGAGGTAGATTGCTGCTTCAGCCTCTCTGGGACAGCCCAGGAGCTGAGTCAGCCTGCTTTCTCAGCTGGGAGGCCTGTAGCCTGGGGCAAGTTCTCAGCCCTGCTCACTGGCTGCCTGGAAATAAACCTGGTGCCGTTGGGGGTGCATGGTGGGAGTGAGACCCGCCTGTGGCTTCCAACTTTCCCCCACTTCCCTGGCGACATGTATGATGCAGCAGAGGCAGCCACAATCCCCCTGTGAACACACCCCCCACAGCATCTGCAGCAAGCCTTGCCTAAGGAGAGTCTGAGCTCAGACACTCCTAACCCTCCCTCTACCTGATGGTATTTCTCTACCTGCCCTGGTAGCCAAAGACAAAGGACACAATCTCTTGGGAGCTCTATGGCCCTGCCCACCGCCTGACCCAAGGGCAAGCTTGTATCCTCCCTATACTACTGCAGCTGATGGGCTCTTGAAAGTGCCACCTCCTGGCTGAGAGCTGTCCAACACAAAACCAGCACACTTAACAAAAATATAACCAAAGATCTTCACGGAGTCCACTTCACTCCCCTGCTACCTCCACCAGAGCAGGTATTGATAGCCATGGAGGAGAGACCTGAAGACAGATCATATCGCAGGACTCTTTGCAGACACTCCCCAGTACCAGCCCAGAAGCTCCGCAGCATGACTAGATCCAGGAGAAGAATAACAATCACTGCAGTAGGGCTCTCAGGAAACCACATCGCTAGGGGGAGAGCACCCCAAGGGGCAGCAGCCTGTGAGTCCCAGATCTTCCCTCTGACATCGTTTACACAAATGAGCAGGAACCAGAAAAATAATTCTGATAATATGATAAAACAACGTTATTTAACACCCCCAAAAGATCACACTAGGTCACCAGCAGTGGATCCAAACCAAGATGAAATCTCTGAATAGCCAGAGAAAGAATTCAGAAGGTTAACTGTTAAGCTAATCAAAGAGGCACCAGAGAAAAGTGAAGTCCAACTTAAAAAAATATACAGGATATGAATGGAAAAATCTCCAGTGAACTGGCATAAATAAAAACAATCAGAACTTCTGGAAATGAAGGACACACTTAGAGAAATGCAAAATACACTGGAAAATTTCAGCAATAGAATTGGATAAGTAGAAGAAAGAACTTCAGAGCTCTAAGACAAAGCTTTCAAATTAACCCAATTCAACAAAGACAAAGACTTTTAACAAATGAGCAAAGCCTCCAAGAAGTTAAATGACCAAATCTAAGAATAATTGGTGTTCCCGAGGAAGAAGAGAAATCTAAAAGTTTGGAAAACATATTTGAGGGAATAATCGAGGAAACTTCCCTGGCCTTGCTAGAGATCTAGATATCCAAATACATGAAGGTCAAAGAACACCTGGGAAGTTTTTCACAAAAATACCATCACCTTAGCACATAGTCAGGTTATCTAAAGTCAAGATGAAAGAAAGAATCTAAAGATCTGTGAGACAAAAGCATCAGTAACCTATAAAGGAAAATCTATCAGATTAACAGCAGACTTCTCAGCAGAAACCTTATAAGCTAGAAGGGATTGGGGTCCTATTTTGAGCCTCCTTAAACAATTATCAGCCAAGAATTTCATATCCAGCAAAACTAAGCTTCATAAATGAAGGAAAAATACTCTTTTTGCAAACCCATGCTGAGGGCATTTGCCACTGCCAAGCCAGCACTACAAGAACTAGTAAAAGGAGCTCAATCTTGAGACAAATTCTCGAAATACACCAAAATGGGATCTCCTTAAATAATAAACCTCACAGGACCTCTAAAGTGATAACACAATTTTTTAAAAACCACAAGGTATTCGGGCAACAAATAGCACAATGAATAGAAGAATAGCACCTCACACCTCAATACTAACATTGACTGTAAATGGCCTAAATGCTCCACTAAAAATACAGAATGGCAGAATGAATAAGACAGTATCTTATCTGTCTTCAAGAGACTCACCTGACACTTAAGGACTCACATAAACTTAAGGTAAAGGGGTGGGAAAAGATTCCATGTAAATAGATAGTAGCAAAAGTGAGGAGGAGTAGCTGTTCTTTTATCAGACCAAACAAACTTTAAAGCAACAGCAGTTTAGAAAGACAAAGAGGGACATTATCTAATGATAAAAGGACTAGTCCAACAGGAAAATATCACAATCCTAAATTTGTATGGATCCAACACGCTCCCAAATTTGTAAAACAATTACTACTAGACCTACGAAACTAGACAGACAGTAACACAGCAATAGTGGAAGACTTCAGTAATCCACTGACAGCACTAGACAGGTCGTCAAGACAAAGTCAACAAAGAAACAACAAACTTAAACTATACCCTACAGCAAATGGACTTAACAGATATTTACAGAACACTCTACCCAACGACTGCAGAATATACCCTCTATTCATTCGTACATGGAACATTTTCCATATGATAGGTCACAAAACAAGTCTCAATAAATTTAGGAAAATAGAAATTATATCAAGTATTCCCTCAAACCCCAGTGGAATAAAACTGGAAATCGACTCCAAAAGAAACCCTCAAAACAATACAAATACATGGAAATTAAATAACCTGCTCCTGAATGGTTGTTGGGTCAACAATGAAGTCAAGATGGATATTATAAAATTCTTTGAACTGAACGATAATAGAAACATAACCTATCAAAACTTCTGGGACACAGCAAAAGTGATGCTAAGAGGAAAGTTTGTAGCATTAAACGCCTACATCAAAAAGTCTGAAAGAGCACAAATAGACATCTAAGTCACACCTCAAGGAACTGGAGAAAAAGAATGCACCAAACTCAAAACCAGCAGAAGAAAAGAAATGACCAAGATCAGAGCAAAACCAAATGAAACTTAAAAATACAAAAGAAATGAAATGGAAAGCTGGTTCTTTGAAAAGATAAAAGTGATAGACCATTAGTGAGATTAACCAAGAGAAGAAAGAAGATCCAGTTAAGCTCAATTAGAAACATACATGAGATATTACAACTGATACCACAGAAATAGAAAAGATCATTCAAGGCTACTGTGAACACCTTTATGTATAGAAACTAGGAAACCTAGAGGAGATGGATACATTCCTGGAAATATACAACCATCCTAGATTAAACCAGGAAGAAATGGAAGCTCTGAACAGACCAATAACAAGCAACAGATTGAAATAGTAATTAAAAAGTTACCAACAACAACAAAAAAAATCCAGGACTAGATGGATACTCAGCTGAATTCTGTCAGACTTCTAAAGGGCACTATTCCACAAAATAAAGAGAGAATCCTTCCTAAATAATTCTATGAAGCCAGTATCACCCTAACACCCACATCAGGAAAGGACATAACAAAAAGAAAGCTACAGGCCAATATTCCTTCTATGCCCAATATCAGCATAGAAGGGACACACTTTAAGGTAATAAAAGCCATCTATGATAAACCCAGAGCCAACATTATACTGAATGGGGAAAAACTGAAAGCATTCCCCCTGAGAACTGGAACAAGACAAGGATGTCCACTCTCACCACTTCTATTCAACAGAGTACTGGTAGCCCTACCCAGAGCAATCAGACAAGAGAAAGAAAGAACATTCGAATCGGTAAAGAGGAAGTCAGACTGACGCTGTTTGCTGACGACGTGATCATATATCTAGATGAACATGTATGCAAAAATTCTTGCACAATACTAGCTAACCAAATTCAATGGCGTATCAAAGATAATCCACCATGATCAAGTGGGTTTCATACCAGGGATGCAAGAATGGTTTAACATACACAAGTCAATAAATGGGATACACCACATAAACAGAATTAAAAACTACGTGATCTTAATAGACACAGAAAAGGTGTTTGACAAAATTCAGCCTCCCTTTATGATTAAAACCCTCAGCGAAATCGGCATAAAAGGGACATACCTTAAGGTAATAAAAGCTGTCTATGATAAATCCAGAGCCAACATTATACTGAATAGGGAAAAGTTGAAAGCATTCCCCCCTGATAACTAGAACGAGACAAGGATGTCCACTGTCACTACTTTTATCCAATGTAGTACTGGAAGTCCTCGCCCCAGCGCAAACAAGAGAAAGAAAGAAAGGGCATCCCAATCAGTAAGGAGGAAGTCAAACTGTCGCTTTGCTGATGACGTGATCATATTCCTAGAAAACCCTAAAGACTCGTCCAGAAAGCTCCTAGAACTGGTAAACGAATTCAGCAGAGTTTCAGGATACAAAATTAATGTGCAAAAATCGCAGCTCTGCTATATACCAACAGTGACCAAGCTGAGAATCACATCAAGAACTCAATCCCTTTTAGCTGCAAGAAAATAAAATATTTAGGAATATACCTAACCAAGGAAGTGGAAGACCTCTACAAGGAAAACTACAAAACATGCTGAAAGAAATCATAGATGAAATCAGTGGAAACACATCCCATGCTCATGGATGGGTAGAATCAATAGTGTGAAAATGACCACACTGCCAAAAGCAATCTGTAAATTCAATGCAATTCCCATCAAAATACCACCATTGTTCTTCACAGAACTAGAAAAAAAAAAAATCCTAAAATTCATATGGAACCAAAAAAGAGCCCTCATAGCCAAAGCAAGACTAAGCAAAAAGAACAAATCTGGAGGCATCACATTACCTGACTTCAAAGTATAAGGCCATAGTCACCAAAACAGCATGCTACTGATATAAAAATAGGTATATATACCAATGGAAAAGAATACAGAACCCGGAAATAAAGCCGAATACTTACAACCAGTGATCTTCGACAAAGCAAACAAAAATATAAAATGGGGAAAGGACATCTTATTCAAAAACTGGTGCTGGGATAATTGGCAAGCCACATGTAGAAGAGGGAAACTGGATCCTCATCTCTCGCCTTACACAAAAGTCAACTCAAAACGGATCCAAGACTTAAATCTAAGACCTGAAACCCTAAAAATTCACAAGATAACACTGGAAAAACCCTTTTAGACATTGGCTTAGGCAAAGACTTCACGAGCAAAGAACACAAAAGCAAATGCAACACTAACAAAGATAAATAGATGGGACTTAATTAAACTAAAAGCTTCTGCACAGCAAAGGAAATAACCAGCAGAGGAAACAGCCCACAGAGTGGGAGAAACCCTTCACAATCTATACTTTCGACAAAAGACTAATATCCAGGATCTAGAAAGGAACTCAAATCAACAAGGAAAAAAAAAAGCAATCCCATCAAAATATGGGCTAAGGAAAGGAATAGACAATTCTCAACAGAAAATATACAAATGGCCAACAAATGTATTAAAAAATAATCAACATCGTTATGATCAGGGAAATCTAAGTCAGAACCACCTTACTCCTGCAAGAATATCCATAAACAAAAAATCAAAAAATAATCGATGTTGGCATGGATGTGGTGAAAAGGGAACACTTTTACACTGTTTGTGGGAATGTAAAGTAGCACATCCACTGTGAAAAACAGTGTGGAGATTCCTCAAAGAACTAAACGTAGATCTGTTTGATCCAGCTCCTGGGTATCCACCCAGAGGAAAAGTAATTTTACAAAAAAGATACTTGCACGCATGTTTGTAGCAGCCCAATTCGCAATTGCAAAAATATGAAACCAGCCCAAATGCCCATCCGTCAATAAGTGGATAAAAACAATGTGGTATATATATGTACACATGCCATGGAATACTACTCAGCCATAAAAAGGAATGAAATGATGGCATTCGCAGCAACCTGGATGGAACTGGAGACAATTATTCTAAGTGAAGTAATTCAGGAATGGAAAACCAAGCATTGTATGTTCTCACTCATAAATGGGAGCTAAGCGATGAGGATGCAGAGGTATAAGAATCATACAATGGACTTTGGGGACTCAGGGAAAAGGATGGGAGGGGGTGGGGGATAAAAGACTATACCTCAGGTACAGTGTACACTGCTCAGGTGATGGGTGTACCAAAATCTCAGATCACCATCGAAGAACTTATTCATGTACAAAACAAAAAAGTTTTTAAATAAGAGTTCCAAGAGTAGAAAGAGGGCTCACCAACACCTGAGCATTTTTTCAGTCTCTGCTTGCTTCATTTATGCTTGTCTTATCGGTCAATGCAAGTTACACAAGGCTAAGCTCCAAGTCATTTCTAACAAAAGGCAAGGAAACGAGGTGCGAACAAACTGGGACCAATCCTCCAATAACATATGAAACCCAGGCCTAACGTTTTCAATAAAAAGTATTAGCAAAGCGAATCCAGACTAACACACTGAGAACAAGTAGGTTCGTTCTAGGTTGCAAAGGTGGTTCAGCATTAAGCAGTCTGCACTGTGCTGGATCACAATAGGGGGCTTCAAAGGGCCTTGTCTTTCTGTGGCAAGTTGTGCTGATGTAACTTGGAGGCCCAGAGAGGTGAAGCATGTTGGCCAAAGCCACACGGCGACTTGGCCGAGGAGCTGGGATAGGGCCTGGTCTCCACAGTTTCTCTGCAGTGCTCCCAGGGAAGGGGCCACTGGCCCCACCACCCTTGTCCATTCATAATCCTTGAGTCCATGCCTTCCCACCCCAGGACCCTGCACCGCATCTCCTCCATAACCTTCTCCCAGTGTTGCTCATGTGTTGACTCTTCCAGGCCTATAAGAGGAAGACTGAAGCAGCAAAGAAGGAATATCTGAAGGCTCTGGCAGCCTACCGGGCTAGCCTCGTCTCCAAGGTAACACCGGGAATCTCCAGGCACAGCCCTGATCAGAGTGGGGCCACTTGAGGAACGGAGTGAGAACTGGGGCCCATGGGAAAGGCCAGCACCCTAGGTCTTAGTAAGGATGGGTCAGACTTGCATGGTCATGGCTGCAGGGCACCTACATATGCCAGGTTCATTCTGGGCACTTTGCATGCGTTTCATTGGATTCTTCCAACAAGAACCCAGCACCCAGAAGGGTTAAGCAACTTGACTGAAAATATTGTTTGCTAAAGCAACCGCACTAGGATTCAAACCCAGTGTTGCCAGTTTTATGTGGTCTTCACTTCTGACCGCCGATGGGGCTTGGGACACGCTACCCAAAATATGGCACCTCCTCACCACACTGTCGGCCTCCTCTGTTAACACCAGCAATGTAGGAAGCTAGGTGTGGCTGTGGATGCGTGGCCCAAGTGGAGGTGGGTGTTACTCCTGTTACAGAGGAGATAGCATCCGAATTGCTCCATAAAAGTTCAAGTAAGGCTGGGCGCGGTGGCTCACGCCTGTAATCCCAGCACTCCAGGAGGCTGAGGCCGGTGGATCATGAGGTCAGGAGATCAAAGCCATCCTGGCCAACATTGTGAAGCCCCGTCTCTACTAAATACAAAAAATTAGCCGGACATGGTGGCATGCGCCTGTAGTCCCAGCTACTTGGGTGGTTGAGGCAGGGGAATCTCTTGAACATGGGAGGCAGAGATTGCAGTGAGCCGAGATCACGCCACTGCACTCCAGCCTGATGACAAAGCAAGACTCCATCTCAAAAAAAAAAAAAAAAAAAAAGATCAAGGAAAAGGCAGTTCAGTCAAGAGAACATCTGCAAAGGCACAGAGGTTGGGAGGAGCATGAATAGAGCTGGCTCAGCAGGATGATGCTGGTCTCACTGGCCAGACTGAGGAGCATGGATGCCCTCACGGGCAGGGGAGACCCCCAAAGATAAAAGATGGGGGTGGCTGAATGGTCGGAGCCAAGGAGACTAAGGAGCCTGCATTATCTCTGGTTAGTCCAAGCTCTCTCCCAAGGGGCCAGAGAGCCAGCCAGGGGCCATGCTGGGGGGTTGTAGAGCCATCTGGCCTCACAGCCCAAGTTCTGGCTCATCCCTCTTCTCTTCTCCAGTGACTGATACCTGTCTCCTTCCAGAGCTCCCCGGACCAAGGTGAGACCAAGAGCAGTCAGCCAAACCCACCAGCCAAAATGCTGCCACCCAAGCAGCCCATGTATGCCATGCCAGGCCTGGCCTCCTTCCTGACGCCACCGGACCTGCAGGCCTTCCGCAGCGGGGCCTCCCCGGCCAGCCTCGCCCGGACGCTGGGCTCCAAGTCTCTGCTGCCAGGCCTCAGTGCGTCCCCGCCGCCACCACCCTCCTTCCCGCTCAGCCCCCCACTGCACCAGCAACTGTCACTGCCCCCTCACGCCCAGGGCGCCCTCCTCAGTCCACCTGTTAGCATGTCCCCAGCCCCCCAGCCCCCTGTCCTGCCCACCCCCATGGCACTCCAGGTGCAGCTGGCGATGAGCCCCTCACCTCCCGGGCCACAGGTAAGCAGGGACAAGCAGGAACAGCCCTTCTGTGACCGTGTGGGGAGGGGAAGCGGCTTTGCCATTTCACACCTGGGCCCTGCCACTCACCAGGGATGTAACCTCAGCTTTGGCACCTGATCTGAGCCTCAGTTACCACATCTAGGAAGTGGGGCAGGCATACCTTACCCGAGACGCTCTGGCTGCAGCGGACAGTTCACAAATTGCCAGACTGATGCTTAGGGTATTCCAGGCCCCTCTTCCTGCATTCTCAGCCCTAACCTGCCCTTCCCCAAAGCCCTTGAGACCCTACCCCAACTAATTGTTTCACAGAGATTGCCACAAGGTTCACACAACCCTCAGAGGTCACTGGGCTCAGTCACTCCGTTTTACAGAGGCCCAGAAAGGGAAAGCCCTGTAAGCAAAGTCCTTCAGCCCCCGATTCAGCCAAGACGAGGGTGAATATTTCGAAAGGTGCTCTACTGGGAGCAAGGCAGCAGCCCTGGAGGCAGAGAGGCGATTCTGGGTGACGCAGAGGCAGCGTCTCTTCCGTATGGACACCCTGGGACCCATGGGCCCTCACCCTGGGTGGCCTAGGACAGTCTGCCCCCTCCTCTCTCCTTGGCTCATGGCCTCCTCCTTCCCCTCTTTAGGACTTCCCACACCTCTCTGAGTTCCCCAGCAGCTCGGGCTCCTGCTCCCCTGGCCCATCCAACCCCACCAGCAGTGGGGACTGGGACAGCAGCTACCCCAGCGGGGAGTGCGGCATCAGCACCTGCAGGTCAGTCCTCACCCATGCCTGCCTTTGTCCTGCTGGCCAGGGGGAGTGGGAACAGGGTGGCCAGGGACGGGAGCATAGCTGAAGGCAGCGTGGACAGGGCAGGACCCAGCGGTCACTGTCAGCCCTGCCGAGGGGATGCCTCGAGTCCTCAGGAGATGACACCGCAGAGCCAGGCCCCGGAAGGACTCTGCTGGCCTGATGCTGAGGCCAGCTGGGGAAACTGACTAATCTTCAGTCTTACTGCTGCTCCCTCCCTCCTGTTTTTTTCACAAACGCTTCCACGTGACATTCACCGATGAGTCCTGCATGTTAGGCAGGTTCTCTAGTAGCAGAGCCTGAGGCGGCAGGGATTGGGTGCCCTTGGGGAGGTGTCGGAGAGAGCCTGCAGGAAAGGGGGGTGAGGGAGGCAAGACTGGGAAGAAGCTGCGCAGAGATGTAGCCTCAGCTGGAGACTTGCTGCCGCCTGATCCCATGAGAGCACCCAATCATGAACGGTGCTAGAGCGGGTCCAACTGGAGGTCTGGGAACTGGCTTTTTCAGCCCCTGCATCAGTCAGCCCTGGGCTGTGGGCTGCCCCTGGGGGAGTGGGGCCCACCGGGCAGGGAAGCTCCCAAGAACAGAACAGCTGAGAATGCAGGACACCAGGCCTGGGTAAGACATGGTGGGAGAAGGGACCCACGCTCTATCCCAAGGAATGACACAGACACTTTAGAGATGCCTTCCCCCTGCACCCCAGCGTCCTCCCGACTTGAGCCTCTGTTCCCAGCCTGCATTCTGCCTCTCAAACCCATGCTAACCACCTCCCTCTAGAAAGCCTTCCTGGATCCGGGCCACACCAATTCTGGGAAAGAGTGACCTTTCACTTCAGCCAGCAGGAGAGGGAGAATAGAGTGAGGAGGGGCGCTTGCTCTGTAACCTGCCGGCCTGGTTCTCAATCCCTTGGTGAAAACGAGTCCCACAGTCACGCCTGGGGGATGCAGCCACACCTGGGGGACATAGTGCCAAGCAGCTGTCCCAGCAGTAGCTCCACACCCTGGAAGGCACAGCACACTTGTCGGGTGGCCACCTCTGCTGCCGAGACCCACTGCCCTCAGCCCTAGCTTCAGCCTCCCAGCCCAGGGCTCATTCCTCTGCCAAGCCCATCAGCGCCGTTGGGCACTGAGCAAGCGACCACCATGCGCGCCCCATTTCTGACACACCTGGGCTGAGATTCTACATGGATGGGTGGACTCCGCTCAGCAAGAATCCCTTCCCTGTACCCCAAGCAGGTACAGACCATCCGACCCCAGCCCTTTCCCGTCTCCAAAGTTTCCTTTCTCAAAAGTCAGAGTACTTGGGGTATGCAGAGAGGTCTTTAGTGTCACAGAATGTCCAAGCTTCCCGAGGCTGGCCCGTCGCATCCAGCATGGAGGTGGGATCGCAGCACGGCCCTACTTTAAAAGCGTAGAAAGCACCTGTTCTCTCTTATTTCAGTTTGAGATTTACAAATTCCTGTGATTAAAAACCGACGTGAGAGCAATGGTGACATCAGCGTGCACCTCAAAGAAGGACAGACACACTGCTACACTTTCCCACAGAGCTGAGGACTGGGTGGTTCCCTGCTGGGATTCCAGGAGGGGCTTGGTTCTGCTTGGTGCAGAATCTGGGGTGGGCAGCCGCAAGCCCCTCATTCAGCCGCAGAGAGGCAGCTGAATCTCGGGGATAGGGGGTGGGGACAGTGCAGGGGTCCTGGTGCTCTCCTGGCCTGGGGAGGTGCCTAACGGCTTTGACAGCCCCTCCTCTCTCTCACAGCTTGCTTCCCAGAGACAAATCGCTCTACCTCACCTAATCCCGCCTCCCTCTCATCCCTGAGGCTCGCTGGAAGGCACTGCTCGGAGCCTGAAGGGCTGACAGCAGAAAAGAGGCCCTGGCCAGAGGCAGGGTGGCCCATCAGAGAGATCCCATTGCCCGGGGGCTGAGTCTCTTCCTCGACCTCCCACCAGACTCTGCAGAGACAGCCCCGCTGCCCGCCGCCAGCCCAAAGAACCTGCAGGAACCTTCTGCCCGCTGACCTGCTTGCTCCAGGGTAACCGTGGACCCTGTCCTCGCCCTGCGCACGGTACCCTATGTCTGGATGCCTGGCCCCAGCCCCAGCTCACGGGGACTGCCCCTGGCAGAGTCGCTCACCAACGGACACCCACCCCCGATGCTCAGGCCAGGGGGCCGGCCCCCATCATAGACATGCACATCGGCTTTCCAGTCTGAACAAGATTACGAAACCTATCAACTGGTGGTTCCGTGTAAGTAGTTGACTATGTGTTTTAGAACTGTGCTGAAGACATCTGTAAGATTATTTTGTGGGGGAAAAAAAGTAGTTTCCTTTAAGGTAAAAAGCATTTTATATGGCCCTTAGCACATTTTTAAGTTTTATCTTAAGGGAGACGTGCACAAAAGTGGCCACGAACCCGTGTTGCCATCCTCACAGCAAGGACCGGACGATCGCGAGCCCCCACCCCCCGCACCGCTCTCCTTTCAAACATGTATTCATATATTTTAAATTGCCAGCGATGACTTTTGTCTATTTATGAAGAAACCCTGAGAATAGGGTTGCAGCTTCTCCTACCGTGTGCGTGGTTTTGGGGTTTGGTTTGGGTTCTTGACGTTGTTTGCAGCTGTTTTCTGGCCCTGGCGAGTGTCTGTCTTGGTGCCCAGTGCTTCTCTCAAATCTCTTTATAATAAAACTTCTGAAAAGCTGAAAACAAGTCTGTGTCTCCTTGCCCTTGGTGAGCCAGGGTCGCGCCCCCACAAAGTGGCATTTGATGGTGGCTTGCCCAGGATAGAGCCCCTCGGGGCAGACAGACTCGGGTTGAAGCCTTGCCTGAGCTTTACCAGCCCATGGGGGTTTGTGTGTGGGTGATGGGCCCACTCTGACCTCAGTCTTGTCCTCTAAAGGAGTAACCATGCTGCGGACCCACAGGGCTCTTGTGTTGGTGAAAAGGGGTGTGGGCAGGACCACCGCCACACAGGAACATGCATCAGCCTGTGACAGTGGCGGGCCCTCCCCACCATCCTCTGGAGGATGGGGCCTCCCAGGCTGGTGGGGGTGAGCGGTGGGAACCTGGGGTGGAAGCCAAGGGGCTTCTTTTTCAAACCTGAGCGTAGGAAGCATCCTAGACAGGGGATTCTTTAAACCAGGTTTCCCCGCAGATGTTAGATGGTGGTACTATTTTAACTACATCTGGAAAGATACCAATTGCCTGGTGGGAAGCTGCAACTTGGCATCCTGTGATGCAGCCATTTCGAGGTGAGGGCAGGCGCCCCGGCTCCCAGCCAAGCCCGGGACCTCGACGCAGGAGCCCCCACGTTCAGGACTGCTCTTCCGGCCTCTCATTCTCCGACCATGGTAAACCCCCTCCTTCCAGATGACAGCCCAGGAGTGTAGTGCTGTTTCTCCCACACCCAAGGGCATTTTGTAATCCACTTTGGAGAAACAAAAAAGGAAACCCCAAACCAGCCAACCCCTTGCCGTCCCAAAGTAGCAGCAGCGCGATGTGTGCTTACAATTTCTTCTTCTACGCAGAGCATGTCAGCAACGTGATGGCTTAGACAGGTTAATATTCAACTCTTGCTTTCACATTTGTGAAAACAGCTTTCCCTGGGATCCACGCAGACAGCCCGCAATGACAAGACTACGCCATCCTTGTACAGTGGTGCTGAGGCGAGGCCTGCTGCCACCCCTCACAGCTGTGCCAGGAGCTCAGGAGTCCTCTCCAAGTGTCCATATGCCAAGGCCAGCCTCTGGGCTGCATGGGACGCTCAGAGGTCCCAGGCAGAACCTAAGTGCCCTGCCTGCAGATCTCAGGGACTGTCTGTCGAATGGGTGTGTCCTAGGGCCCCAGAGAGTGGGAACAGAGCCAAAAGGCTAATTTTAGGGCCATGGAGAGGACAGCGACTGTCTTAGTCCATCTCGGGTGCCCTAACAGAACGCCACAGGCCGAGTGGCTTGCAGTAACACAAACTCACTGCTCACAGCTGTGGAGCCTGGGAGGTCTAAGATCAAGGTGCTGGCAGCCTCAGGGGTGAGGGTTCACTTGCTGGTTCATAGATGTCCATCCTCTTGCTGTGTACGACAGGGATGGAGGGGAGGGTGCTCTCCAGAATAACAGCGCTCACCCCAATCCTGAGGGCTCCACTTGATCACCTTCCAAAGGCCCTGCCTCCAAATACCGGCCCATCGGGGGTTAGGATTCCAATGATCAATTCCGGGAGGACATAAACGCCGGTCTAAACACCGACTGCAGCGGATGACAGTGGTGTCCCCTTTCCCTGGGCTCCTCTGTGGCCAGAGCCCATCCCCAGGTCCCAAGTGTTGACTGCTCTTAGCTCGCAGCTGCACCACCCCCATCCCGGTCATTGCCCCCCAGAGCTGCCCACAGCTAAGGACCAAATAACGGAGAAACCAACTCTGAGGTCCCATTCCCAACCTGAGTCCCTGGAGCAGCCTGAAGCCGTTTCCAGCTGCAACACCATCCTTGCTAAGTTCCTTCCCCCTGCCCTGCCCTGCTCCGAGGATATGACTCCCTTCTGAGAGTACCTACTCAGTGGATCGCTTGAACCAGAATCCCCATCTCAGGCCCATATGTTTCTAAGGCAACAGCCGACGATACTGGGTACACCCATGGTCCAAGTGGGGCCACATCAGTATTGCCCCAGATCTCACTGGCTCTGGCCTTACCTGCAACGGCAAGACTTTCAGCCCCAGAACCACAACTCAAGCCCCACCCCAGGGGCTTCCTCCTTCCTGGGCGGCAGTGTCTGCTGCCTGTTTTCTATTCCATCCGGCAATGATGGTGGCCACGACCCACGGAGCCCCCCAAGAGCCCGGGGTCACACCTGCTGTCAAAACACTGGGGTTTCTGCCATGGGCTCTCCCCTCCCCTATCCCTGTGCTCCCAAAGCGGCTGGCCCCGGGTCCCCTAGCCTTGTCATGGGCCAGGCCCTTCCTGCAGCATCCTCCACCTGCTAGGGCCAGTCTATGGCCAGGGCCCCTCACACCTTGAGGTTTCAAATTATTGCCGGACCCTACAGCAGTGACCCTGACATTGTGAACACCCCTAACTCCTGCCTGCAGCCTGTCCCCACTGCCCACAGAGCTGGCCCAGAGACCAACCCCACTCACCCTTCCCAGGGCCAAGCGCCTTCCTCCGATTTCTCCATCTCACACCTCCCCCTACAAACACATCTTGGTCCAAGCAGGAGGCACGCCCTGGGCCAAGGCTGACTCCGCCCAACCCCAGAAGGCAGGCATGGCTGGTCCCAAAATTGCCCAGTAGCAATTCCTCCCTAGAGGGATGCATATACTTGTTTACACTGGATTGGAAGGTGGGCAACAAGGCACAGATCGCAATGCTAAAATTCAATGTGTTCATTCAGCAAGATTACAAACAATAGAGCAGCTCCTCTCTGCCAGGCCCTTCGCTGAGCACCAGGGATGCCAGCAGGATGGGGGCAGCACAGTCTGCCTTCCTGGAGTTAAGGCCCACTTCGGGAGACAGAGATGGAAAACATAACATTATAATTAAATATTAGCCACTTTATATTATAAACCATAAAAGTATAAAATGACGAATGCCATCAGACCAGTGGAAAAAGGGGAGCCAGGGGAATGTGGACCAGGGGCGCCCTGTCCAGCTAGGGTCAAAAGCTTCCTGGGTGAGGTGACATCTGGTCTGTGCCCTGACAAATGATCAGGACTGGCATGCACTCCTGTGTGCCACGCTTTCCTGAGCTCAGATCCCGGAGGCTGTGACTCTGCAACTGTGAATCTCATCAAGAATTTCAGGGAATTCTCTCTGGAGGAAGTTGAGACAGGGTCCGCGTGGCTGCATGGGGATCTTTTTGAATTGGAAACAGGGTGGCTGTGCTCAGATGGAAGGTGAACCTCAGGAATGGTGCTTATTCCCAAACATTCGAGCTCTGCAGCCATCTCCTGGGGTGCAGGCCAGCTCTGACTCCCAGCGTGGTGGGGTAGGGTGCTATCTGTGTGGACAGCGTGCATGTGGAGGTGGTATGAGAGTGTGCAGTGTGGTCTTGTGTGTTTCGCATGTGTGTAAGGGTGAGGTGTGTCCATGCGATGTGTGTAGCATGTATGATGCATCCCTGTGCTGTGCATGTCTGTGCATGGTGTGCTTGGCAACTGCAAGCTATATATGTATAGGTATGTTATGTGGTGTGCATATGTGTAGCTAGCATGCATGTGGGTAAGACACACACAGCACCCGAAACACATACAGATACATGCACACACATAACACACAAACTTGGTGCATTACACAGACCTACATCGCACACACACACACACACACTCATACCACGTACATAGCACATGGACACACGCCACATACCACGTACACCATGGCCACGTATACATGCATGCCGTGTGTACACACATATGCAATGACACACCACACACAAATGTGCATACACACATTGCATGCATACCATGCACATACAAGCCCACCACACACATGTAGACACATACCAAATGCATGCAAATGTCCGTCATATTCCCCATCTACTATTCAGGTGCATCTTACACATCCGTGCCCATCTCATGCAGACACACGCATGGACACATACAAACCCCATGACTGTTCATGCTGCTGTACAGCACATGCATATGCACACATCAGTTGGCACGGAATTATCTGTTCTTGAAAGTTTGAAAGAACTCCCGTGCGAAAAAGATTTGATGTGCGGTTATAGATTCAGGAGTTTAAAACATTGCCCAACCCATCAGTTATTAACCAGCTCTGCTTCCCAAATTATCCAGAACCAATAACCGCAAGCCCACTAAACGCTGAAGGGCAGTCATTTCGAGAGTGAGAGGCAGTGTGGGGTGGTGGTTAGGTTGCGGGCTGGGTCACAGCCTGCCTGGGAGAATTTTCGCTTGGCTGCCTACGAGTTGTATGAGCTCAGGCAAGTTTCTTAACTTGTTTCCTCAGGTCTAACTTGGAGATAATAGTCTCCTCTTCAAAGCGCTGTTCTAAGTAACAATGAGTTAATATAGGTAAAGTCCTTAAAACAGTATTATCATCCATCTATCTAGCCAACCTTTTTTTTTTTTTTTGTAGAGACAGAGTCTCGCTCTGTTGCCCAGGCTGGAGTGCAGTGGTGCCATCTCGGCTCACTGAAACCTCCGCCTCCCGGGTTCAAGCAATTCTCCTGCCTCAGGCTCCCAAGTAGCTGGGATTACAGGCACGCGCCACCACGCCCGGCTAATTTTGTATTTTAGTAGAGACGGGGTTTCACCGTATTGCCCAGGCTGATCTTGAACTCCTGAGCTCAGGCAATCTGCCCACCTTGGCCTCCCAAAGTGCTAGGATTACAGGCGTGAGCCACTGTGCCCGGCCATCAATATTATATATTATATATTACTAGAAGAATATTTAATCTCTACACTGGAAGATCAAGTTTCTTGCGTTGCGCGCTATCCAGAATGTGCTAGGCGACGCTGCAGGAACAACTCCCATCTCAGCAGCTCAACTCAACAGAGTTGATTCCTCCAAGCCTCCTCCAAGCCACCAAGAACATTTGGGGTTCTTCTCTCCAGAGGCTCTGCCACCCCCTTCACCCTCGGAGCCCTCCCCTGGATCCTTTATAACCAGCCAGTGGTGAGTGAGCCGGGGTCCTGCAGAAGGAGGAACAAAGTGGCGCCTGTCACTGCTTCCCATTTCCTCATGGCTACGACTAGTCGGCAGGGATGGGAAATGGAGTCACCCCAGAGAAGGGGTCCCCAACCCCTGGGCTGGTCCGTGGCCTGTTAGGAACCAGGCCACACAGCAGGAGGTGAGCGGTGGGCAAGCGAGCATTACCACCTGAGTGCCACCTCCTGTCAGAACAACAGCAGCATTAGATTCTCATAGGAGGGTGAACCCCATTGTGAACTGCATATGTGAGGGATGGAGGCTGCACATTCCTTATAAGAATCTAACCGACCGGCGCGGTGGCTCACGCCTATACTCCCAGAACTTTGGGAGGCCGAAGTGGGCGGATCACCTGAGGTCAGGAGTTCGAGACCAGCCTGGCAAACATGGTGAAACACTATCTCTACCAAAATACAAAAATTTGCTGGGTGTGGCGGCGGGTGCCTGTAATCCAGCTGTTTGGGAGGCTGAGGCGGGAGAATGGCTTGAACCCGGGGGGCAGAGGTTGCAGTGAGCCGAGATCACACCATTGGATTCCAGCCTGGGCGACCAGATTGAAACTCCATCTCAAAAAAAAAAAAAGAAAAAAAAAAAGAATCTAACTAATGCCTGATGGCCTGAGGTGCAACAGTTTCATCCTGAAACCATCTCCCCGCTTCCTGACCACCTTGGGAAAGTTGCCTTCCACGAAACTGGTCGCTGGTGCCAAAAAGGTTGGGGACCACTGTCCTAGAGGAAATGTGCCCTGAAGAAAAGACACAAGTTTGTGGAACTCACAGCGATGCTTTTGTGTATATGTATCATAACACATTTTCAGGGCAGAAATGTGTTGCCCAGAGAGGCCAAGGTACTTGTTGGAGGTCACATAATTTGTATGAAGCTGAGAATTAAAATGACGTCAGACCCCATATCTCTCCTTTTCCAAATTTCTTCCACTTGCACGTAGGAAGCAAAACTCCAAGACGGCAAAACCTCAGACACTAAAGCCCTAGGATTTGACTTACAAAAAGCGTTGAGATCATCCCTTTACACACAACTCCAGCAACTTTATCTTCTAGCCTTTAGCATATGAGGGAAGTCAGCAAAAAACTATCTGCTGGAGGCAGGCACACCAAAAGCCAAGAGAAGCAATGCTGGGCAAGGGAAGGAAATACACAAACTCAAACGTGGTGGTCTGGGGATATTTGGTGCAGGATCAAACCATCCTATGCACACCAGCTGCCCCTGCAGGCATCACCTAGCAGGCTTATTATTTTTTCTTTGGTTTCAACACGTATAAGGGGACAGGTATGAGTTACTAGACACATTTATTTCTGCAAAATGGCCTTATCCTAGCAAAGTGGACCAGATGAGCTGTCACTGTCCTTCGAATGAAGGAAAAAGACGATGACATTGGGGAATGGATACAGTTTGGAAAGAGAGGGCTTGGCTCAGAGTGTGAATACCAGCAGGAGCAGAGAGACTTCAGGCACAACAGGGGTTGCACAGCATCTGGCAAAAATCAGACTGAGGATGGCAATAGCTTTGGGGTTCTAGGACCAACCCTACACTTTCTGGCTGTGACACGTGGAAGAATTTCCACTTGGAGATCTGGTTTCCTCCTATGCAAAACTGCAATGGTAATAGCTATGGCTCAGCCTACTGGTTAAATGAGACAGTATGTGTGAATTGCCTGGGACAATTTAACATAAGAAATGTTTGCTTATCTTTCTCTAGGTCTTGCCTTCCTTATCTGGGAAGTGGGTGGGAATACTGTTACCATTCCCAGAGAACCCTTGTTGGGATTGCAAATGATGGCATATTTGTAGGGGTCTGGCTCGTAACAACTCAGATTCTCATGTTTTATTACATGTTTTTTTTTTTTTTTAAGAACCTGGGCCTGAGAGTGAAGAAAGCAGTGTCACCCTTAATCTCTCTGGTCCCCGCTTTGCTCTGTCTTCAGGGCACAAGCTCTGCTTCTCTTCCCCACTTCCCTCCCCACTCCAATCTTGCTCCTGTTACCAGAAGGTCCGGCCATCCACCACCACCTGCCCATCTCTCTGCCAGCCTGGCCTTGCCTGTGTTTGACCTTCTACCTTAGAGCTCTGTTCCAGGTGGAAGAAGGCTGCCTTCCAGAGGTTTCTGTTAAATATAATAACAGTTCAAGTGGCATTCATTTAGCAAGCATTTAATGAGCTCCTATTAAGTGCCGGCTGCTGTGGCAAAGTGACAAGTGACACAGACCAGACAGGTCTCCAGCCTTTTGGACGTCAGGATAGCAGGAGAAATAATCCCTAAACAAGGACACCCGCAGACATAGAGAAGACTTCCGATTGCAAGGGTGCTGAGAAGGTCCGAAAATCACCGCTATGAGCAAGAATAAAAGGAAGCCTGTTTTCCACAGGGAGAAGGTGGGGAAGGAAGGCCTTTTGAGGAAGTACCCTGGAGGCCCGCTCCAACCTGCAGTCATTTTCTTGCAGGGGTTGGAGGTGTGGACGCATATGGGTGCTGACCAGGGAGGAGCCGCTGTCCATCCTTCCCATGAGCTCCAGGGATGAGTGTGAGGGGCCCAGGGCGGGAGGTGAGGTGTGGCCCGGCTGGAATCAGCTCCTGCAACGCTTACACCTCCTTTCTCCTCCGCGGGGATCCCTGGTTAACTTCCTGAGCAACAGGAAAGATTCCAGTCAACATTTACTTACACAAATGTGCTAATGAGTAAATAGGAAGTGTGAGATGGTGACAAGATGGCATGATAGGGTGACATGACAGGGGCTGGGTAGTGTGTGGCACCGCAGAGAGGGGACGGAGCTGGCTGTTGAGCGGAGACCCGAAGGAAGCAAAGAACAGGCAAGGACAGTGCCAGAACAGAGTTCCTGGCAGAAGAAGGGCACATACAGGCCTGGGGCAGGAAGACGCTGGCCTGCTCTGAAACACCAAGGAAACCAGTGTTGGCTGGGAAATGGCCAAAGGGGAACATGGCATGAGATGAGTTTGAGAACCCAGCAGGGGCCTAGGCAGGCCACAAGAGGAGTTTGGACTGTGTTATAAGAACAACAGGAAGTCATCTAGGAGAGGCAGGACCCAGATGGCAGCTTTACAGGATCCCTCTGGTGGTTGAGAGGGGAGTGGGTGGTGGGGATGGAGGAGTGGACATGGGAAGATTTGTCAGGAGGCTGCATAGTCATCCAGGGGAGTGGTGGTAGTGACAGTGAAGGACAGGAATCCAAATTGCCACGACGCAGAATGCCATTGGAAACTGACTATGTACTCTCGGGCACCATGGGCGAGAGCACCGGACGAGGAGCCTGCAGTCCTGATGTCAGGACCTCGGCCCTGGGCCCTGCACCACTACACGTTAACCGCGTGCCTGTAGGCAAGGTGCCCCTATACCGAAGGCCAAGACTGACTTCGAGGCATGGGAAGGGAATCAGAGAAGGGCAACGAGCTTTCTGAAGAGCAAGTGCAAAGCAGAGACCACTTTGAAGACCTTCCAGTCAACAGCGGGGAGGGGCGGGGCAGGGGGTCGAAATGCAGAGGCCAGCTGTGATTTCACTGTTGCCTTCTGCTGGGGACTGAATCATGTCTCCCCAGAATTCATATGTTGAAGCTCTGACCTTCAAGGCAATGATATTTGGAGATGGGGCCTTTGGTAGGTGATTAGGTTGAAAATAGGTCATGAGGGCAGAGTCCTCATGATGGGATCAGTGTCCTTATAAGAAGAGACACCAGGGCTGGGAGTGGTGGCTCACACCTGTAATCCCAGCACTTTGGGAGGCTGAGGTCAGGAGTTCGAGATCAGCCTAGCCAACATGGTGAAACCCTGATACAAAAATCAGCCGGGTGTGGTGGCATGTGCCTGTAACCCCAGCTACTTGGGAGTCTGAGGCAGGAGAGCTGGCTTGAACCTGGGAGGCAGAGGTTACAGTGAGCCAAGACTGTACTACTGCACCCCAGCCTGGGTGACAGAGCGAGACTCTGCCACAAACCAAAAAAAAAAAAACCCACCAGAACCCCCTCCCGCCTGCCATGTGAGGACACAGAGAGAAGGCAGCCATCTCCAAGCCAGGAAGTGCCCGCACCAGAAAGCAGCCATGCTGGCACCTTGATCAGGAACTTTCCAGTCTACAGAACTGCAAGAAAATCAATTTATGATGCTTGAGCCACCCAGTCTGTGATATTGTGATGGTAGTAAGGGAATGTATTCTCTTCCTGGGTCCACAAAGGGGCGTAGTTTCAAAGGCAAGAATTTCCCAGCGCCATACCTCCCCGCCTCCCTGATTCAGGGACTTGGAGGTCTTTGTTTTAAATTTCGCGTGCCGGAAATAATCAAAGATCGATCACTCCAGTGGAAGTTTAAGGGAACTCCTTTCACAGCCTGCGAAACTTAAAGGGGGTGAGAATTCCTCCCAGGTTAAAAGTCTTCTTCCCCCACTTTGGTGTGGACTCCTTATCTGGATCCCCTTCCACGACCTCATGGAAGCTCTTTCTCTTTCTCCTTTTTCTCTCTGTCTAAATAAATCACTTTCTGCAAAACTCTTTGGGGTCTGATGTTTACTTACAAGCACACCGCACCCAACGGGGTCCTCCCTCCCATTCTTGGGTGAGTGAGAGACCAAAGGCCTGGAAGAATACAGCTCACCACGGAGCAAGCTAAGCCTTCCCTGGAATCCAAACCCCGTCACAGTAGCCCTTGCGGGACTAAGATGCCCTCAGGATTAGAAAGGCTCTAGGGGGACAAGAAAAGGGGACTCGGACCTGGCAGTGTAAAATGCATGCTGGCAGTGCCTGACACAGGCCTTTCATGATGTTTTTTTAAGAGCAAGTAACATCTGCGTGGATGTAAGAGTGCTAGTTTTCAAGGTCCTTGACTTCAACTTGAAAACTGTAATATCATCAACCCTTGGTATCTATAGGGGATTGGTTCCAGGACCTTCCACAGACACCAAAATCCACAGATGCTCAAGTCTCCCATACAAAATGGCATAGAATTTGCAAATAATCTATGCATATCTTCCTGTATACTGGAAATCATCTCTAGATTACTGATAACGCCTCATCCAATATAACTGCTATGTAAATAGTTGTTAAACTGTTTTGGTTTTATTTATATATATTTTTTACTATTATATTTTTAAAAAAATGTGTTTGATCTGTGGTTGGTTGAATCCCTCATGCAGAACCCATGGATATGGAGGGCTGACTGTGTATTCCTGGCTTAAAAAGTGAAATTGGGCAGGGTATGGTGGCTCATGCCTGTAATCCCAGCACTTTTGGGAGGCCAAGGCAAGAGGGTCACTTGAGCTCAGAAGTTCGCGACCAGCCTGGGCAACATGGGGAAACTCCATCTCTACCAAAATACAAAAAATTAGCCTGGCATGGTGGCATGCACCTGTAGTCCCAGCTACTTAGGAGGCTGAGGCAGGAGAGTCACTTGAACCCGGGAGGTGGAGGTTGCAGTGAGCCAAGATCACGCCACTGCACTCCAGCCTGGGTGACAGAGCAAGACTCCATCTCAGAGGAAAAAAAAAAAGTCAAACTGGACCATGAAGCTTATAATGAAGTCAGGGTGTTTCTGTCCTTCCCTCCTTCCAATCTCCGACCCTCACCACCTGGGTGTAAATACTCTCAACTTTTCATTATTTAACAGTGAATACACACACACGGCTCTTTCTTGATTCACAGAGTTTTAAATGCCTTATATTCACGTCTTTTTGTGGAAAAGAAGGATTTAGTGCTCCTCCTTCATCTTGCTTCCCCGCCATGTCCTCCCAGGGAACTACACGATAATTGTGGTGAAGCGAATTACATGAGTCCTGTTCTCTAACTCACGTTTGCTGATGGGTCGAGCTGCGTACTTTATTTTTTTCCTTGAATAATTTTCATTTTTGTTTTTCATATGCTTCATTTTCCCCTCTCCGTCACTCATTTCCTCCCAAAGCTCAGAGCTGTAAACCCCTTCTGATTATGGTCAGACACTTTGTTCTCCAATTTAATCTCTTTCTCAGGCAGATTCCAGTCATTGTCAGACACTTCCTTTTATTACTTAGCAAATTCCCTTGGTTTTCTCCATGGCGGGTCTTCTCTTTTCCGATTCCATCCATTCCTCCTTCCCACTTTGCTTCTTTGTGGCGGTGGAACGCATCTTCCAGGCACTTTCGAAGAAAGGATAGATGAGCAATAAAGGTACAGCTCTGCCAGTGTTTTCATTTTGCCCTCACACTTGATTGATGGTTTGACTGGGTAAGGACACCCAGGCTGAAAATGACTCTCTCTCTGAATTTCGAAGTCGCTGCTTCACTGCCTTCTCATTTCTAGCCTTGCAGCTGAGTGTGGAACGTTATGCTGCTTCCCATTGCTTTGTATGTGGCTTACTTTTTACCCCCTCTCTGGTAACTTTTAGATTTTCTCTTCATTCACCATGTCTTGAAATCTCACAGGGATGTCCATTTAGGCGGGTCTTTCCTCACGTTGCTGGTGGTAGATGGACCCTTCCAATCTGGAGAGCCAGATGGCATCTCCCCTTCAGCTTCCTCTGTCTTACTCCTAGACCATCTTTTTGAACTTAGAAACCAAGAATTTGGCTTCTTTAAGCTCTCATCTGTGAAGAAGTTGTTCTCATCACTAATAGTAAGAGCATAACAATCAAAGCACATTCATTAATTCCTCCATGCGTGGGTCTCACAAGGGGGAGTAGGGAGTATGAGGGTGGTCTCCAAGCTTCTTCATCTTCCCCTGCCAGGCTGGCTTTTTTTTTCTTTAATTTCAGACAGGTTCTTACTCTGTTGCTCAGGCTGGAGTCCAGTGACGAAATCTCTGCTCACTGCAGCCTCAACCTCCTGGGCTTGAGTGATCCTCCCACCTCAGCCTCCTGAGTAGCTGAGACTACAGATATGTGTCACCAAACCTGGCTAATTTTTGTAGATACAGGGTCTCCCTATGTTGTCCAGGCTGATCTCGAACTCCAGAGCTCAAGTGATCCTCCTGCCTCAGCCTCCCAAAATGCTGGGGTCGCAGGCATGAGCCACTGTGCCCTGTGAGGCTGGCTGCTGACCAGACTTACATTTTCAGCTCAGCCAGCCCTGTCTAAGCCGTGCCCAGTCCCTGTTTGATGGACAGCGTATTAGTCAGCTTGGGCTGCCATAACAACAGAAATGGCTTAAACAACAGAAATTGGCTGGGCGCAGTGGCTCATGCCTGTAATCCCAGGACTTTGGGAGGCCGAGGCAGGCAGATCATGAGGTCAGGAGTTTGAGACCAACCTGACCAACATGGTGAAACCCCATCTATACTAAAAACACAAAAATTAGCTGGGTGTGGTGACATGTGCCTGTAATCCCAGCTACTCAGGAGGCTGAGGCAGGAGAATCACTTAAACCCGGGAGGCGGAGGTTGCAGTGAGCCAAGATCATGCCACTGCACTCCAGCCTGGGGACAGATCAAGACTAAGTCTCAAAAAAAAAAAAAAAAAAAAAAAAATTAATTTTCTCGCAGTTCTGGAGACTAGGAGTCCCAGATCAAAGTGCCAGCGGCCGTTGTTTCTTCTGAGGCCTCTCTAGATGGCCACATTCCCTGTGTTCTCACATGGTCATCTCTCTGTGCCTCTGCACCCCGGGGTCTCCCTGGTGTCTGTGTCTCTTCTTCTTATAAGGACACCTGGTAGATTGAATTAGGACCTACCCTAATGGCCTCATTTTTAACTCAGTCACCTTTGTAAAGGGCTTATCTCCAAATGCAGTCATATTCTGAGGCACTAGGGGTTAGAACTTCAACATGTGAGTTTGGGGGAGCACAGTTCTGTCCCTGATAGATGGGGCGCTCGATCAATGCTGGCTAAGCCCAACCACTGGTTCACGGGCCAGGTGAAAGGAAACAGCACAAATGGGGAAGGATTCCGTGTGGGTGCGCAGTAACCAGGTCACTCTTCAGGGAGGGCACTGCGAAGTTGAAATGCGGCACGCTCCACCTCCAGCACACTGCTGTCCAGCCCAGGAAACCCACACGTCTCTGCAGGTACCATGCACACTATGCTGACAGAGCACAAGGGACATTTACTGATACGTCCGGGGCAGACACTGACGGACGGGGCTGCCTCCCACATCTCCACAATGACTCTCGGCCACACCATTTGTCACCTTTCCTGGGTGCCTTCCTAAAAACTCCAAGCTTCCCTAGTCCTTTGACTCCCATCCACGATATATGATTAGCATAAAGGGAGTCGACAAACTCATGACCACAGCGGTAGCTGCAAATTCCAATGCTTATGTTATGCATTGCTCTAACATAAGCAAAGGCAGATAACATAAGCAAAGGAAGGAGACAGAGGGACGAGGAGTGGTGAGGACTGGGGCTAAGTGGAGAGCGACTGCCCTGCAAAAAGCATTTAAATTCAATGTGTGTCGGAATACCATGCCAGCCAAAAACAACAACAAAAAACCAACCCTACACGAACCAACCAGCAAAACCAAGTCTGCCAGCCAAATGCAGCCTCTGAGTGTCTAGTTTGTGCCTCTACTGAGAATATGGTTAAGAGGACGGACTTTGAAGACAGACCTGGTTTTGAACTGCACTGTCTGTGCGCTTCTGTGAAGCATGGTCTGGTCTCCAGTCTTACAGCCATGTGAGAAATACATGAAATAAAGTATGTAGTGCTTAGTGCAGGCCTGGCACATAGCAAGCGCTAAATTAATAGTAGTTACTAATATTGTGGTAAATCTGAAGGTAGTGATCTGATTCTAAGCCCCATCTGGAGAAGTGTGGACAGTACTCACGTGTGGAGTAGTGGCACCGCCTGGTGGTCATAATTAGGAACTGCAGAGAAGTGTAGCCGGCCTAACAGAATGACTAGCAGCCAAGTGGGCTTTAGGGTCAGACGATAGGTTTGAATTCAGTTCTGCCATCTGTCAGTAGGTGACACAGGTCATTCACCTCCATGCTTAGCCTCCTTATTTAACTCCCCTATACCTACAACCCCACGGAGTGGCTCTGACAACTTAATGAGACAATATAGTATCACTTAATATGCAGGCAATCTCTTAATAAGCACTGTGAGCCTAAGACATCCTAGCGTGATGTCAGAACTCAGAATACCCCCACGCCACACTGCCAGCATCCTTCTCTCCTGTGAGGAGCTGAAGCAGGTGGATCCCCTGTTGTTGTTGTTTTCTTTTATTTATTTATTTATTTTTCTGAGATGGAGTTTGCTCCTGTTGCCAGGCTGGAGTGCAATGGTGCGATCTCAGCTCACCGCAACCTCCGCCTCCTGGATTCAAGTTATTCTCCTCCCAAGTAGCTGGGATTACAGGCACGTGCCCCCATGCCCAGCTAATTTTGTATTTTTAATAGAGGCAGGGTTTCACCATGTTGGTCAGGCTGGTCTCAAACTCCCAACCTCAGGTGATCTGCCCACCTTGGCATCCCAAAGCACTGGAATTATAGGCGTGAACCACCGCGCCTGGCGTATTTTTTCTTTTATTGGGTGGCGATGGGAAGGGGTTACTCCTGACTGGAGCCCCTGATCTGAAAAAGAGATCTGCTATAGACACCTGAAATTCACCAGAGCAAAGTATTCCTTTGAGTTACGCATTGTTCTATTCAGCCTTCTCTTTTAAACTGCAAGTTTCCCTGGAAGGGTGACTGTATCAGTCACAAATACCCAGGTGAGGATGAGTTTCTCAGCTGCTCCCCTCCCTGACAGGAGGGGCCTGGGGGACACTTTGTGCTGTCATTACCTCCCTTTGGGTCCCTGCCCGAGTCACACCCTTCTACCCACTTGCCATTGCTGGCCTGCAGAGCTGGTTTCCTCCCTGCCCGGGATGGGAGACCCTGCCCTCAAGCTGGCTGAGTTGTCCCCAGGAGGTGGAGAACCAGAGGCCAGGCCTGACCTGAGACTGCAGGGGCCACTCTCCCATGGCCCTCTGGGGAAGTGCCCCATGCCCAGGCCTGCTCAGCCCTGCTCCTCCTCCCAAGGTCCTGAGCTCTTCTTCCAGCAAACAGCAGCAGCATCTGCCTAGAAACACAGAAAGGGGGCCTCTACTCAATCCTTTCCTGCTGCCAGACGGAGAAATAAAAGCGGGAATAACAGAGGATGCTGCCAGAGCACACGTGCTGGGGCTTGTGCTGGGCACTGCAGACCCACTGGCTCCCTTTGTCATCTCGCCAACCCCATGGGATAGATGCAATGCTTGTCCACATTTCACAGATGAGGAAACTGAGGCTCAGAGGGCTGAGTGACTTGCCCAAGGTCACAGAGCTAGACAGCAGTGGAGCCCTGGTGGGAACCAGCAGACCAATGCCTGAGCCTTTCGCCATGGTGCGGTTACCCAGTGATGAGCCATCCCTTCCGCCTCCAAACCCAGGAGGCCGGCTGCTGACTGACCGACATCCAGCCCATCACCCCACTGTCAGATTCATCACGCATGAGCATAAATGATCGAACTGACACTCTGACCCGCCCTGACAAATGTCACTGGCCAAATATATGACTGGTCAGAACTGACACATGGACAGTCATTTAGCTTGGGAAAGCTAGGATCTGACTCATCTTTGCTTTTAAGAGACCTTAATTTTTTCATTTTAAACTTAAAATTGAGGTATAATTTACATCCTTTAAAATGCCCACATTTTAGGTATACAGATTGATGTTGTTTTGTTTTTTTGGTTTTGAGATGGAGCCTGCATCTTGCTCTGTTGCCCAGACAGGAATGCAGCCACACAATCTCAGCTCACTGCAACCTCCACCTCCTGGGGTCAAGGGATTCTCCTGTCTCAGCCTCCCGAGTAGCTGGGATTACAGGTGCATGCCACCACACCCAGCTAATTTTTGTGTTTTTAGTAGACATGGGGTTTTGCCATGTTGACCAGGCTAGTCTTGAACTCCTAACCTCAGGCGATCGGCCTACCTCGGCCTCCCAAAGTGCTGGGATTCCAGGCGTGAGCCACGACGCCTGGCCAGATTGATGAGGTTTGACACACGCATACGTCCCAGTCATACTGTAGAACATTCCTGTCTCCCTAGAAATCCCCCACACCTCTTTCCTGCCAACTCCTGCCCCTACTGCTCTGGGCAGCCATTGTTCTGATTTCTATCACTACAGTCAGGTTTTGCCTTTTCTAGAATTTCATACACATGGAAGCAGTGGATATGTACCCATCGATGTGTCTGCTTCTTTCACTTCACATTATGGCTTTTAAATTCATCCATGCTGTTCCCTGCATGACTCTAATTTCTTCCTTTTTGTCCCTGAGTAGGATTCCATTGTAAGTGATCAGGCACAGTCTGTTTTTCTGTTGAGGGTCATGTGTGTTCTTTCTAGGTTTTGGCAATTATGCCTAAAGCTGCTATGAACATTCTTGTACAAGTCTTTTTGGACATATGTTTTCATTTATTTTGGGTAAATATATGGGAGTGGGAGTGCTCAATCATAGGGTAGGTATATGTTTAACTTCAAACAAAAACCTGCCAAAGCGTTTTCCCAAGTGAGGGTATAATCTGGCCAACTAATTTTAACTACTCATCTGGTGAGCCAGCAACTGACCTCCTTTCGAGGCAAATACCATGTGACTCATTAGCTGGGCTTCCGGGGACTAGAATGGTTCCCGGAGACAGGCTGGGTGCTGACCAGAAGCAAAGGCTGACATTTGAGAAGTTCCCCGGCTGGCTGCCTGCCTTCTGGGACCTGTGCTGGGCAATGCAGACCCATCGTCTCACTTCCATCCCAGCTCCTCTTGCAGGCTTCTGAGGCCAAAGAACTTCTGCAGGGCCAGGCATCCCAGCTCCCTCTAAAGAGGCCCTCAGCAAGATGCTCATTCAGTCCCTCACATCAGTGCCAGGTGGAGAGAATGTGACCAGGGCTATCCCGAGGCTGCAGGTGGCCAGGGGAGGTAGGAGGGAGAAGGCAGGACCTCTCCAGTCCAGACTTGAGTTTCGTGCTCAGGTGTGAGGCTGCAGAGCCCCACGGTACCCCTCAGATCTGGGAGAGGGACTTCTCTCGCCTATGAGAGCGAGGATGGTACTGTGAATGGCAGCTCAGCTTGGGCCTCAGGTCAGTTATCAATTGCTGCGTAATGAAGCATCCCCAAGCTTACGGATTAAAATGATTCTTCATTCTACCTCACAAACCTGTGGGTTGACTAGATGGCTCTCCTGCCCCACATGGTTGGCTAGGACAACAGGACGCTGGAGCTGGAACATCAAAGACAGCTTCCCCATATCCAGAGCTCAACTGAGAAGGCTGAAACATCTGGGGTTGGCTGGGCGTCTCTCTTCTTCCTTCGTCCGTGCAGCTAGTGCATGGAGCTAGCTTGGGCTTCCTCATCACGTGGTGCTCTTAGAAGCGTTGGGCCTCTTTTTTTTTTTTTTTTTTTTGAGATAGGGTCTCACCCTGCCACCCAGGCTAGCGTGCACCAATATGATTGCAGCTCACTGCAGCCTCGACCTCCCTGGGTTCCAGTGATTCTCCCATCTCAACATCCTGAGTAGCTGGGACTACAGGCGCATGCCACCATGTCTGGCTGATTTCTATTTGTTGTAGAGAATGAGTCTCACTATGTTGCCCAGGCTGGTCTTGAACTCCTGGGTTCAAGTGATTCACCCACCTCGGCCTCACAAGATGCTGGCATTACAGACGTGAGCCACCATGGCCAGCTGAACGACTTCTTACATGGTCTAGCAGGCTGAAAAGTGTACCCCCAAAATCATGTCTGCAACAGGAGCTCAAAATACAACCTTACATATGGTTGTATGTGGCCTCATCTGAACTAGCTACATCTGTGAAGATGAAAACAGCCTGTGCAGATGTCACTAGTTGAGATGATGTCATACTGGGTTAGGCTGGGCCCTAAATCCAATGTCTGATGTCCTTCTAAGGAGGATGGAAGACAAACAGATACACACAGATGAAGGCCATGTGAAGGCAGAGGAAGACTAGAGTTATGCCAACATCAGCCATGAAATGCCAAGGACTACCAGGAGCCAAGACACCGGCATGGAACAGATTCTCCCCGACGGCCTCCAGAAGGCCCCAGCCCTGCCAACACCTTGATTTTGGCCTTCCAGCCTCCAGAACAGAGACAGAATACATCTCGGTTGCCTTAAGCCACCCGGTTTGTGGTAACTTGTTATGGCAGCCCCAGGAAACTAACCTGAGGGTGGCTGAGGTCCGAGGATGAAGCACAAGCTATGGCGTCTCAGAGGCTGAGCCCTGAACCCACAGAGCTTCACCCCATCATGCTTCGCCGGCCAAAGCAGGACCTCTCAGCGGAGGCACCATTGGCGCCGGAAGGGGCTCGTCCCGTTTAGCAAGGGCAGAGGCCCTGGTGGAGGAGGTTGCTCTGTGCGTTCCGGGACGTCTAGCGGAGTCCCTGGCTTCCACTCAGTATTGGTAGCACCCCACCAGGCCCAACAACCAAAAATGTCCCCAGAGATTGCCCGATGTGCCCTAGAGCACAAACCACTGCGGGCTGAGAACCACTGGGTTAAAGTAACAGGATCAGCACAGCTCCCAGCGGAACGGGCTGCACCAGCAGGTGAACACCAGCAGGCTCCTGAGGGCCACCGACGGGACAGTCTTCTGCTTCAGGATCCCCTGGAACTTGCCTTGAGTTTTGCAGGATGCACCACACAACCCCTGATCTTTTTTTTTTTTTTTTTTGCCTTAGAGACAGGGGTTCACTCAGTCACTCAGGCTGGAGTACAGTGGTGCAATCACGGCTCACCGCAACCTTGAACTCCTGGGGTCCAGTGATGTCTCAGCCTCCTGAGTAGCTCGGGCTACAGGCACACGCCACTATATCCAGCCAATTTTTTTTTTTTTTTAAAGAGATGGGGTCTTGCAATGTTGCCCAGACTTGTCTCAAACACCTGGGATCAAGCGATTCTCCTGCCTTGGCCACTCAAAATGCTGGGATTACAGGTACAAGCCACGTGCTTGGATCCCCAGAGACCTTGAATCCCATGGGTTTCACCTTACAAAGTGAGTCCCAGGTGGGGGTCAGAAGCTGGCGCCCAAGTCCAGGACCCCATCAGTGGTTACCTGTGACTTTGGGTGCTTCTACACATTTGTTGCCAACTTGAGATGCTGAATTCAAACCCCCACAGCGCTGCTCCCTGTACCAGCTGAGAAGTGTAGGAAAACGGCGTGAAGCCATGTGGTTTGCCCTGGGCAGTCTAACAGGCAAAACATGAATGCACACGTGTCTAGGTTGGGCATTGCAAAAAAAAAGACGCCACATCTAAGGATAACAGGGCAAACATACTAACTCACATGAGTGGCGGAGGTAAAGATCTGTGGGCTCCCACCTGAGTCCTGGAGCAGCATAGGAGAGCCTCTGCCCACCTAAACCAGGGCTGGCAGCCCCAGCCATGCCACATGCTTGGGGGAACACATTCACCCTGTGCTGTACCCTCCGCTGCCCAACTCCAAATCTACATTGTGGCCTCAGCGTGGCAGGTTGCTGTGGGGAGCACACGCCGGCATCTGTGGTGGGGGGGTGTGTAGCACAGAGCGTGGCACCTGTACATGCAGCAGAGCTCACCTGGGAGGAAGCGGCATAGGATTTGCCTGATTTCTTGCATGTTGCATCCACGCCAGACATGGATTTACAAGGGCTGCTTTTTTTGTTTGCTTTATGTTTTTAACTGATAAATTTTCACATCCCCATCTCTGTAGCCATGACCCAAATCATAATGGAATGTTTCTATCACCCCTGATAGTTCCCACGTGCCCTTGCTCATCAGTAATTCCACCTACCTCCCTGCCCGCCACCTCCCCAGGTAACCACCACCCTGGTATTGCCATAAACTGAGTTTGCCTGCTGTTCTAGTGCTTTATATAAATGGATTCATATATTACCTTTTGTGTCTGGGTTTCTTTCTTCAGCACCATTTTTTGAGATTCACTACTGCAGCTGTGGATAGCCATCCCTTGTAATTTTAATTAATTAATTGATTTGTTTATTTATTTTTTGAGACCAAGTCTTGCTCTGTTGCCCAGGCTGGAGCGCACTGGCACAATCCTGGCTCAATGCAACCTCCGCCTCCCCAGTACAAGGGATTCTCCTGCCTCAGCCTCCCAAGTTGCTGGGATTACAGGCTTGCACCACCACACCAGGCTAGTTTTTTGTGTTTTTTAGTAGAGACATGTAGGGAGCCATGAGCCCCACACATTGGGCGCCAGAATGTAGGGAGCCAGCCGTACATCACCCATGGGTACCCCGAGTTCGGTGGGACAAAGGAATGAGAAAAAGACAGATTAAGAGAGAAAGTGGGACCGGGGACCATCAGTTTATTACTTTGGAGGAGACAGTGAAGGCCCCGAGCTCTGCTCATCCACGCTATGTATTGATTATAATCACTTTGATCTACGGAGTAGGGGTGGAGTGATGGTGAGGAGAGGGTGATGGTGGAGTGAATCAGTGAGCTAGAACTAGTGTGTCATTCTAAGGATTGATAACAGTGGCGATTTGGGAGTTTCACAAAACAAGAACATGTGGTTATCTTTAACTTATTATCTATGTGCAGCTGGTGGAACACGGGCCTTACAAGGAGCCTATAAGTCTGGCTACGTCATAGTGCTATGAAGGGGTTTCACGTCCTTGAGCACAGTGTTTATGGTAACAGAG